>JAOQMQ010000196.1:27761270-27788919 GCA_027563845.1 Erythroxylum subrotundum
GGATCTCATCACCGAAATCACTACCAGAACAGTCGGCTCATGGATCCAAATGGCAACGTACAGTTCAGCCAGAATCCGGCAGAACCATTATCGATTCTTATTCATCTTCTTCTCGATCTACGCAAAGTTGAAAACCCTTATGCTCTTTTGAGTTTTGACAAGAACAACAAAACTCACGAAGAAAGTTTCAAACTTTTGCCTCCAAGAACTTCCAAGAATATTCTCCAATGATTTAATGGGTAAACAAAACACGTCTTTTTTTCACCCATTGAAAGTTTCGGAAGCATAACCCATTGAAAGTGATATCCATCAACCATTGAAAGTTCTAGGTTGTGGGTCCCTTCTTATATGGAAAACCCATTTTGCCCCATCCTTCGTTGGCTTATAATAGCCAACTTCTTTTTCGGCATTGAGTGTCAACACAAAGTAAAAACAAAAGGAAGAGAGAGCAGAGAAATAGTTGTGACATTTTTGGTCGACCAAATTCACTTTTCTCCTCGATCCACACTCATCTATCGTTGGATTGAGTTGAAAATTTAAGAGTGTGTTCTTAAGATAGTCCTCTACATTATGAATGGTCAATTTTTCGTTTGGAGTTCTGGATGTTAAGATCGGAGCTTTGGAACAGTGATGTTTTTTGGTGTTTTTTCTCCCTTTATGTTCCTAACAATATTATCTTGTGTAGTTGCTTATTCCTCTTATTGATGTTAAGTTTGTGTCTTTGAGAAGATGATATTTATACACATTTTAATTTAGTGGAGCTATTTTTCGGACCGGAGGTCCTATGGTTTTTTACCCTTGATTTGAAGGGGTTTCATATTAAAAATATCGGTGCCGTTACTTATGTTTGATTTGATGTTATTGTTGGCGAATTATTGCTGGTATTTATTTACTCCTATTATTCAAATAGATTTGGGAAGTTTTGGTATTGTGTTTACACTTCCGCAGAATTTAGCAATACCTAGTTTTTCCCAATACAGTGGTATCAGAGCATTGGTTGATTTAATCCTTTTGGTCTATTTGAATTATGGAGGTTAATATTAGTATAACGATTTGCTTGAATGGAGCCAATTACCACAAATGGAAGGGTAAGACGAAAGATTTGTTATTTGTGAAAAAGATACATTTGCCTGTGTTTTCCACTAATAATCTTGAGTCTATGTCTGATGAAGACTCGGAATTTGAACATCAGCAATTATGTGGTTTTATTAGACAATGGGTAGAAGATAATGTTCTTAATCACATTGCTAATGATACACATGCCAGAACTCTATAGGATAGGCTTGAGCAACTTTATGTATCGAAGATAGGAAATAACAAATTATTTTTACTCAAGTAGTTGATGAACTTGAAAGATAAGGAAGGCAGTGCTATTTCTGATAATTTGAATGATTTTTAAGGTGTTATTGATCAACTATCTGGAATGGGTATAAGATTTGATGATGAGATATGGAGACTTTGGTTGCTTAATACTTTGCGTGATTCTTGGGAAACTTTTCATATTTTACTGACCAATTCTGCTCCTAATGGTGTGGTAATCATGGAATATGCGAAGAGTGGTGTTTTGAATGAGGGAGTGAGAAGAAGATCTCAGGGCTCTTCTACATCATCTTCACAATTTGATGTTTTGATTACAGAAGAGAGGGGGAGAAACAAATTCAAAAGTTAGAAAGGTAGAGAGAAAAGTATAAGCAAGTCATGATCTAAGTACAAAAATTTTGTATGTGATTATTATGGTAAGGCAGGACATATTAAGAAATATTGCTTTAAGCTGAAAAAGGAAATGAGACAGGAAAAGAAGGACAGTGTTGATCAGAATCGTGTTATTAGTGCTGTTGATGGTGATCTCCTTGTTGCTTATGATGAAAATGTCATCAATTTGGTATGTCATGAGACTAATTGGGTTGTAGATACTAGTGTTTCTTATCATGTCACGCTAAGAAAGGAATTCTTCACTTCTTATACTCTCGGAGATTTTCGGATATTGAAGATGGGAAATGATAGCAAGATAAGTGTGATTGGCATTGGAACAGTTTTTTTTGGAAACTAACAATGGTTCAAGGTACGTTCTTAAAAATGTCAAATATGCACCAGGAATTTGCTTGAATTTGATATCTGCAGGAAAACTTGATGAAGATGGTTATTGCAATGTCTTTAACAATGGACGTTGGAAACTTACAAAAGGTTCAATGGTTGTAACAAATCCTCTAACTTGTATATATTGCAAGGTTCTATTTTTGAAGGCTCAGTGAATATGGTAGAGAGTGATACTATATCAGAATTATGGCATAGAAGACTAAGTCATATGAATGAGAAGGGGATTAATTGTTTGGCCAAGAAAAAATTGCTTCAAGGGGTTAAGGAAGCCAGAGTGAATAAGTGTGTTCATTGCTTGGCTGGGAAACAAAGAAGAGTTTCTTTTAAGAGATCCTTCTTCAAGAAAGTTTTATTTACTAGAACTGGTTCACTCAAATGTTTGTGGTCCTTTGAAGGTAAGATCACATGGTGGTGCATTGTATTTTGTGACATTTATTGATGATCATTCTAGGAAGCTTTGAGTTTATGCTTTAAAGACCAAAGATCAAGTTTTTGAGAAATTTAAAGAATTTCATGCCTTAGTTGAAAGACAAACTGGCAAGAAATTGAAATGCATCCGCACTGATAATGGTGGTGAATATTGTGGATCATTTGATAACTATTATAGAGAGTTAAGGTATTAGACATAAGAAAACTCCTCCCAAAACTCCTCAATTGAATGGTTTAGCAGAAAGGATGAACAGAACTTTAGAAGAGAGGGTTAGTTGCTTACTTGCAGAAGCAAAGTTGCCAAATTCCTTTTGGGCTGAAGCACTTTGCACAGTTGCTCATGTTATCAATTTGTCACCCACTGTAGCTTTGGATGGTGATGTTCCTGATAGAATTTAGTTTGGCAAGGATGTTTCTTATGATCACTTGAGAGTTTTTGGTTGCAAAGCATTTGTGTATGTTCCTAAGGATGAGAGGTTGAAATTGGATTTTAAGACCCGACAATGTATCTTTATTGGTTATGGTCAGGATGAGTTTGGTTATTGATTGTATGATCCAATTGAGAAGAAACTTGTCAGAAGTCGTGATGTAGTATTTTTAAAGACCAAACTATTGAGGATTTTGAGAAGATAGAGAGAAGAGATTCTTAGAGCAATGATCGTTTGGTTGATGTTGAGCCAGTTTCTATAAATGATACCCAAATTTAGCTAGAAATGTCCATCAAGATCATGATGTTCAAGATGACAATGAAGATGGTGATCAGGTGCAAAATGATCAACAAAGTGTAGACACTTTTGATGCCCCAGTACATGATGTTGCAATGGATCAACAACCAACACCTACAGAGGCTCCAGAGACTTTTTAAAAAAGATCTATTAGAGAAAGGAGACCTTCATCACGTTATTCTCCTTATGAGTATGTACTTATCTTTGAAGGGGGAGAGCCAACAAATTTTGAGGAAGCGATAGATAGTGAGCATAAGGAGAAGTGGTTTGACGTAATGGAAGATGAGATGAAATCACTTTATGAAAATCTCACATTTGATCTGGTTAAATTACCTAAGAATTGACAAGCTTTGAAGAGCCGATGAGTTTTCAGATTGAAACATGAAGATGGTACTTCAGTTTCACGGTACAAAGCAAGATTGGTTGTCAAGGGCTTTTATCAAAAGAAAGGAGTTTATTTTGAGGAAATCTTTTCTTCAGTAGTGAAGATGTCATCCATTCGAGTGATGTTGGGTTTGGTAGCATACCTTGATCTGGAGATTGATAAGATAGATGTTAAGACTGCTTTCCTTCATGGTGATTTAGATGAAGATATATATATGGAGCAACCAGAAGGTTTTAGATTCAACGGGAAAGAGGATTATGTTTGTGGATTAAGGAAGAGCTTGTATGGTTTGAAACAAGCTCCAAGGCAATGGTACAGGGAATTTGATTCAATTATAAAATAGCAAGGCTATAAGAAGACTTCCTGTGATCATTGTGTCTATGTGCCTAAATTCTTTGATGATGACTTTATCATTCTATTGCTATATGTTGATGATATTCTTATTGTTGTTCATAATACTTGCAAGATTGCTAAGTTGAAGCAGGATCTGAGTAAGTCTTTTGATATGAAAAACTTAGGACCAACAAGGCAGATTCTTGGCATGAGGATTATTTGTGACAGAAAGGCCAAAAAGTTATAGCTATCACAAGAGAAGTACATTGAAAAAGTACTTCAGAGATTCAACATGGACAAGGATAAAGATGTAAGTACACCTTTTGGAACGTACTTTAAGTTGAGTAGAAAACAGTGTCCTTCAAATGAGAAGCCAAAGGAAAATCTGCAAAGAGTTCCTTATGCTTCAGCGGTGGGTAGTTTAATGTATGCTATGGTTTGCACTAGGCCAAATATTGCTCATACTGTTGGTACAGTTAGTAGGTTTCTTTCTAATATGGGAATAGACCATTGGTATGCTATGAAATTGATTACGAGATATCTCTGTGGGACATCTACTGTGAGTCTTTGTTTTGGAACAGGGAAGCCTATCCTTTCTGGCTATATTGATTCTGATTTGGCAGGAGATGTTGATACAAGAAAGTCTACCCAAACTATTTGATTACCTTTGCATGGGGAGCAGTAAGTTGGCAATCCAGATTAAAAATGTGTTGCTTTATCTACCATAAAAGCAGAGCTTATAGTTGTTGAAGCATGCAAAGAATTGTTATGGATGAAGAGATTTGCAAGGGAACTTGGATTTATTCAAAAGAGGTATGTGTTACACTGTGACAGTCAAAGTGCAATGCAACTAGCTAAGAATTCCACATTCCATGGTAGATTAAAACATATTGATGTTATATATCATTGGGTTAGAGATGTTTTAGATTCTAAATTGATTGAGCTCCGAAATGTTCACACAGATGATAATTGTTCTGATATGATGACCAAGTCTTTGTCAAGAGGAAAGTTTCAAACATGTTGCTTGATTGTCGGGATGGCGAGCACCTCCAAAGGTTGTAGGTTCCCTCCCATGCAGAAAAACCCATTTTGCCCTATCCTTTGTTGGCTTATAATAGCCAATTTCTTTTTCGGTAGTGGACGTCGACATAAAGCAAAAACAAAAGGAAGAGAGAGTAGAGAAATAAATGTGACATTTTTGGACGACCAAATTCACTTCTCTCCTCGATCCACACTCATTTACTGTTGGATTGAGTTAAAAATTTAGAAGTATGTTCTTGAGACAGTCCTCTACATTATGAACGGTCAATTTTTCGTTTGGAGTTCTGGATTTTGAGATTGAAGCCTCGAAATAGTGACACGTTTTTTGGTGTTTTCTCTCCCTTTATGTTCCTAACAATGTTATCTTGTGTAGTTGCTTATTTCTCTTGTTGATGCTAAGTTTGTGTCTTTGAGAAGAGGATATTTGTAC
This sequence comes from Erythroxylum subrotundum, assembly GCA_027563845.1. Lineage (NCBI taxonomy): Eukaryota > Viridiplantae > Streptophyta > Magnoliopsida > Malpighiales > Erythroxylaceae > Erythroxylum > Erythroxylum subrotundum. The sequence continues at coordinate 27,766,711 of JAOQMQ010000196.1, forward strand.
ACATTTTAATTTAGTGGAGCTATTTTTCGGACCAGAGGTCCCGTGATTTTTTACCTTTGATTTGAAGGGGCTTTTCAGGTTAAAAATTTCAGTGTCGTTACTTGTGTTTGATTTGCTGTTATTGTTGGTGAATTGTTGCTGGTATTTATTTACTCCTATTATTCAAATAGATTTGGGAAGTTTTGGTAGTGTGTTTAAACTTCCGCAGAATTTAACACTACTGAGTCTTTCCCAACACTATAATCATTACCAATTCTTAATCATATTCTTTTCGATCTACGCAAAATCGAAAACCTTTTTGTTCTTTTGACAAGAACAACAAAATTCACGAAGAAAGTTTCAAACTTTTGCCTCAGTGAACTTCCAATATTATTCTCCAATGATTTTATAGGTAAACAAAACACCTCTTTTCATCATTTATTGAAAGTTATGGAAACATAACCCATTGAAAGTGATATCCATCAACTATTGAAAGTTCTAGGTTGTAGGTCCCTTCTTATGTGGAAAACCCATTTTGTCCCATCATTCGTTGGCTTATAGCCCTCTCACTACTTCAGGCGACATCCCAGACCTAGATATGCTTCACTTTTTCGTCAATCGTTATGTTCCTTTGATGCTAGTATATATGTACTATGATTTGTTTGAAGGTCTTAGTTATAAGGAGTTCATGGTCTCTAGATTTCTCTGTTAGTGAGGGAGGAGATGAGGGCTAGGCTAGTTAAGAGAAGAGAGAGTAAAATGGGAGAGATAGATAGACGACGTCGGCGGTAGGGGGAGGGTTATGGTTGTTTAATTTTTTTTTTTTGTAAACAGGTCCTTGTATTTTTTAAAGTTTATGGTACCGGCTGATATTCTGGTATCGATTAATACCAGGCAAAATCTCTAGTATTGATGACTGATAAAATACCGGTTGGTATCGATTAATACTAGGAAAAATCTCCAGTATCGATGATTGATACCAAACTTATGAGTTTTGTACATTTTTTTTTTGCCAATACGGTACTTTTTGGCTCGAATCTCAAAACATTAGCCTTGAATACAAAACCTCCTGTAGTTTGAAAGCCTTATAAAGACTCCACAAACCAATCAGATCACCCCTAATAAAACTTCTTTATATCTATAATTTATTTTTTCTAAAAGACCAATTATGTTTTTTTAAATGAATAAAATGTATTAACATTAGCAAAGTTTGTTCAACATTATAATGAGTACATGAAACTGACTTTGTCAGTTTAAAACATGATTACAAAACTTGACTTAAGATAAAAACTCAGTTATAAAATCAGTACAACATATTAGTTATAAATTCCATCTACTTTTTATGTCCGATGAGAGATAGTTTTGTGCATTTTTTGCAATAATTGCAGCTTAATCCAATTAAGATTCTTCAAGGCTAGCTGGTATTTGTCTTCTGCACTCTTCTTGAATAATTTGTTGTTTCTTTCTTTCCAAAGAGTGTAAATGGTGGTGGTGAATGCTGCTTTAAGCAATATGACATTTTGCTTTCCATGCTTTGTGTTGTCGATGCAACGGTTCAAAGAATCCTCCCTTGCATACGTGTAATTGTCCACTGCTAATATATGTTGAATTCTACTCCAAACTGCCTTCGAATATCTGCGTAAAAAGAATAGTTGATTTCTATCTTCAACAACTTCTTTGCATAATTCACAAGTTGTTTCATTAATGCCAAACTATTTACTCTTGGTCCTAAGCCTGCTTTTGATCACTAGCCAAGTGATAATTGAAGTTTTTGGATTTAGAGTTTGTTTCCATAGGAGGTTGCACCATGGAACATCTACTAAACTATTTATGATCATTTGAATTGGGGTCTAAATGATGAGGTTTCCTTCATTTCTCTCTAACAATTGTGGTAAGTGTTCAACAAGTAAATGAAAACTCTAAAACTCCCGTACCAATCACCATTCAATATTAGAGACGATACTTTAAGGTTCCAAGGAATTTTGTTCCCCAAAAGATTGAGATCAGTTCTTTATATAAAAGGCTCGTGTCTGACTAACTATCGAACTAGAACCATGTACTTTCACCATTTCCGAGCTTATGTTTAATCTAAGGATACACCATATCTCAAAATTTTAGCAATTGATTGAAAATCCAAGAAACTTTAGTTGTAAAGGTAATCTACCAGACTCATAAGAAGAAGGGTAATTTATTTTTTTAAGTTTTAATAATTGGATTGGAGCATATTAACGAATATATATTTTATCTGAAATCCACGATAACAAGAGGCATATGATTATTCAAATCAAAACCAATTTTAGATTTAACATGTGAAAATCAACATATTGAATGAGTTTGCCATTGTAATTCCAATCTCACCACTATCTGGTCACTGTCTAAACAACCTTTATAAATTTTATATAGTCAGAAAATATTCCTAAATTCCCAAATTTTCAATTTCTCTATCTTTCTTCTTTTTTTTTGTCTTCCAAATTTTAAAAAAAATGCTCATCATGTATATTTACCAAAATAATATATTTTAACAAATATTAGGGCATTGTTTAAATCAAAGTTTAACATAAATTCTGGAAAGGCCAAATCATGCCTTTTGTCATTTTAAATAAGCTATGTAATTTAATGGTAAGAATATTTATGATTTAACAAAAAATTGTCAAGTTTTAGCAACCAACTTGAATTAAATTAGAGAAATTAAACTTTTTCTCTTAATTTGAAAACATTTGAGTAATTATTAATCATAATTTTTTTAATTTTTGTTTTTATTTTAAAATAAAATTTGATTATTGATAACAATCAAATATTAAATAAATTATACTTAAAATAAACTTTTAGAAATTAATCCTATGAAATAATTTGATTATATTAATCATAATTCTATTTGTAATTAAAAATATATATTTATCGAAAATAAATAATATTATAAAAAATAAATAAATTTACTAAGTTTTGAAACTAAAAATAAAAGACTTAAATAAATAAAAATTTTATTAAAATTTAAAAAATAGAAAAGTAAAATTTTTATTCTTGAGAAAAGGGGACTTTTCGCTGCCGATATCCCGGATCCCTTATCTTAATAACAAAGGAAAGAATCCGCGGAATTGAAGACTACGACGTCGCTGTCGGTTAGGGCTTAATAATCCCCCGGAACCCTGTTTGGGACTTATACGTACATTTATAAACTCTATCCTATACAGCTCCTCTACAATACTTCCAAGAAAATGCAAGAAAAGCAAGGTCATGTGTGATGCGATCTTCATTTCTGAGATTCCAAACCCCATATTTTGGTAAGTTCAGTCAATAGCCAAAACCCTAAAAACATGATTACGATTTCCTTTCTTTGGTCCAGCTCTAGTCCTTCTTATTCCTCATATGTTGATTATATATTTATCTGGTTCTCAATCGATCTTCGATCTCTTATCTTTTTTCTGTTTTCCCTCTTCAAGATCGAACTTTCTTGGTTGTCGGAGAGGACTTGAACCTAATTTAATAGAGGGCATGAGAAGGTACGTCTTTTTCACATCCATTTGTGCTGCTTTCTTTTCTGATCATGGTTCTTCGTTTCAATCGGTAACGATTTGGAGATTTGATGTTCTTTTTTGTGCTGGGTCGTGGTGGGTTGTTTTATAATGCTGGAAAAGTGATGATAATGAATAGGCGATTCTGATTATAGAGTTTGTGGTGCGGAAGAGAGTAATTTATTGACTATTGAGTTTGTTTCAAGTCTTGGGGTTTTTGAGTTGAAGTAAGAGTAATAAAAAGATTTTAATTTGCTTTTGTTATCCCTTTCTGCTTCATATCGGAGTTTTAGTTATCACTTTTGATTTGATCGAACTGATTTCTTTATTTATATTATGGCTTACTTTGCTGGGTTGTTGCTCTGGAAACTATCTTGATGCTACCTGTGAGATTCCATTGCTCCTTGAATTTAAATTCCTTGCTTTAAATTTATCAATCGTGGGCATACCTGTTACATCAAGAAATGTAAACATGTTGTCACCTTGTCGTGATTATATAGGTTGGAGCTGTATCTGAATTGTTAGTCAACCAAAGCATTTCTCATAATAACAGATATATGAACGATTTGCTGTTACTGTCTGATATTACTGTGTAATTGGGCTATTTCTGAAAATAATTTGTTGAATGATTACTTCCAGGTATAGTTTGTTTACGTCGTAAAAATGCAAAAGCCATCATAATGTAATGCCATATATTAGTATGGCCTTGTGGCAGACTTTGTTTCCATGGTTAATGTGAAGTCAAGGTGCTCCGCAACTTTTGGGACCCTAATCTTTTCCTTTTTGCATTATATCCACAATCTATAACAAGTGTTCACTTTATTCGAGCAGTTTGCATTTTGATATTGATTAATTTGAGAAATCTAAACTCAAGGTCAAACTTTTCCAAATGGGGGAATGACAAATAATCAATTAAAGTTTCCCAGGTTAATGTTAATGACTAAGATTCTTAACAAGGGATAAAATAGAATGTCATAAAGTTACACTTATTTTTATGTTCCTTTTTAAGGTGTTTGGATGTATACATTTCTTTTCTACAATGCATCGTGACATATTCTTTCTTATGCTTATCATCAGGAACTTTTAGCCCTATAAAAGAACATACAGGATCGATGGCTAATGCAAATACATTAGCATCAACAATGCCTGTAGATCCTTCTGAACAGAGAGGAGCCCCTATGGCAGATCCAAACATTCCTGCAGTTCAGCCTCGATTAAACCAGCAGAATCGAAGCTCATTTGATGGTCCTGTTGCCATCCTCTGGGACATTGAGAACTGCCCTGTGCCTAGTGACGTTCGGTCGGAAGATGTAGCTGGCAATATTAGAATGGCTTTGAGGGTGCACCCTGTAATTAAAGGAGCTGTTATAATGTTTTCTGCCTATGGGGATTTTAATTCCTTTCCCAGAAGACTCAGGGAGGGCTGCCAGAGAACTGGTGTTAAACTCATTGATGTTCCAAATGGTAGGAAGGATGCCGCTGACAAGGCTATTTTAGTGGACTTGTTTCTTTTTGCCCTTGACAACCCTCCACCTTCATCCATCATGCTTATCTCTGGGGATGTTGATTTTGCCCCTGCACTGCACATACTAGGTCAACGGGGATACACTGTGATTCTTGTCATCCCTTCTGGGGTGGGCGTTTCGTCTGCTCTTATCAGTGCTGGTAAGTTTGTATGGGACTGGCCTAGTGTGGCTCGTGGTGAAGGCTTTGTAACTCCCTCAAAGGCTTTACTGCCCCCTCATGGAAGACCTCTTGATATTGCTGGGTTTCTCAGGAGTTGTCATGTAAATGACAACCTTGATTCTCAAAATGAAGAAGAAGCTATTGTATATAGAGGGGTCATGCAGAGCTTTTACAACTCTAGGGATTTCTCTGTAGTATCACAGTCATTAGCAGAATATAATGGCAATTGCTCCATGTCGTTTCCTTGTTTCCCTAACAGTATGAGGTCACAGAGTCTCCCATATGGCTTAAATGAAGCTTCAGGAGGTCTTATTTCCCGTGATGATCAGTGTCATTCTACCATGTGGGTTCAGCCAGGGGACATAAATGGCCTCAAGGGACAGCTGGTAAAGTTACTTGAACTTTCAGGTGGATGTTTGCCTCTTACTCGTGTTCCTACCGAGTACCAGAAGGTATATGGACGACCTCTTTATGTGTCAGAATATGGGGCATTCAAACTTGTGAATCTCTTCAAGAAGATGAGTGATGCAATAGCTATAGATGGCAAAGGCCAAAAGAAATTTGTCTACCTTCGAAACTGGAAAGCGAGCCCAAGTGCACCGCCTTTAGTTCTGGCAAGGAACAATAAGAAAAAGGGAATTAGGGATGATAGTTTGGATAATATGCTAGGTGCTGGATCTTCAGATGAGTGCTCAGATGAGGAAAGAGTGGTAGTTGAGGAGAATGAAGAGAGGAGGATCCGAGGGAAGGCCAATGTTGTGACAGAAACTCGATTTCAAGTTGATGACGGAAACATTGAGCAATTCAAGTATGAATTACAGGAGATCCTGGTGAGCTACTCTTGCCGGATCCTTTTGGATTCTTTTGAGGCAATATACCAACAGAGATACAAGAAACCTGTGGAATATAAGAAGTATGGTGTGGCTCAGCTGGAGGCGCTTCTTCACAAGGTATATGATGTTGTGATCGTAGATGAAGACCCAATAAGCAAGAGGAAGTTTCTGACTGCAGTTGGTAGGTAGAAAAACAAAAAAAAACGAGTTATTTTGACTTGCAAAGCTCAGACAGAAATATATGGAACGTTGGGTTGCCGCTGTCATCCTATTTCGTGTTTAATAATGATAGCGGAATGCTGGTTGACATTTATTCTTATTGCCCACTTCACGGACTCCAATGTTAATCCTCAAATTTCCATGGCAAGTGATCAAACTACTAATTTGAGGTATGATCACAATGTTTCCATTTGTCCATCAAAGAAGAGAGAGGGAATGGTTAGTCCTTACCCCTCTGCTGAAAACCGCTCGTTCCAGTTATTCTTTACCTTGCAATGGTGCTTCTGTGGAATGAATTTACGTGAATGTATATGATATGAACTGATCTCGTGTAAATTACTGTTATTTAGACGAATAGAGACTCCCTACTCCCAAACTACAAAACAGCTTTTTTTACAGAATCCTCTGGTGGTCGACATTTTAGTTTTGATGTTGAAGGCAACTTTGTCGAGAAAAAAATGTCAAAGCTTTTATTCTTCGGTGTGACCATCATGTATGAACATGTGATTGATATGCTGTTTTGGCCCTTTCCAAAGAAGATATCTGTATCATCAAATTGACTCATCCCTCAAACCGTAGACTTTGGGTGTTGTGATTTGATCTTTTTGTTGGGAAATTAAGGAGGGATTCCATTTTATGTGAAATTTTTTGTTTTGATTTATTGAAGTCAAAATAGTTAATTTTTTATAAAATGATAAACACATAAATTGTAATAAAGTAAAAAATATAATTTGTACTTTATTATAAAGTTTGATTCTTTTTTGTTGTTTTCTTCTTTTTTTTCAGTTGCATTTGTTTAATGGTATTTATGGAACGTTTTGAGAGAATTTTACAATTAGTGCTGGGAAGAATAAACAAGAGTTCTAATTTGGAATCTAAGCCTATCTATAATAGGTTATAGATATTTTAGTAATTTAATTTATATTAAATCCTAATTTTAATTAGAAATTGTAATTCTAACTAAATATTAAGTATGTTCAAATATATTCAATATCTAGATTCTTATTTATTAAATATTAATCAATTATAAAGTTTTCTAAACTTTACAATCAAAACATCTCTCTTCAACCCATTTTTTGAGTGTGACCAATTAAGTTTCTTAATTATATTGACAATGGATATAAATTATAATCTTAAATTATATTTAAGATTAGGTAAATTAAACTAATTTAATTTATTTTTAATTCTTTAATTAAATAATTTATATCTATATATCAAGATCGACATCTATCAAACATCACCACCTCCCAAATATTTATATTTATGAATCTCGAAGTGGTTTTATGTGTATAATCTTTTTGTATAATTCAATTCGTTCATTTTATAATGTTTCGATTATACATAGAATATAAAATTAATATTTACTTTGCTTGAGTCGAATTATGTCAATTCTCCATCATTAGTAATTAATTCTATTAATAACATTTTTAACCTATGCACAAAGAGTCACTCTATCTTGGCCAAAATTTTTTCGAATTAATATTAATCAAGGACATCAAAACATTCTTCCTAATTATTTTAGGATGATGAATCTTATATTGATCACTCAACAATCCATATATAATTCATTCTATATTCAACGATTATCGACTGAGTTACCCTTGACTAAATTAGGTCATAAATAATATCAAAACATAACAATTTTTATATGAGATAACTTTCGAGATTTCAAGTTAAAAGATTACTTATATAATTATTACAATGAAAATTTTCATACATAACAAGTAATATTTAAAATGAAATTCTCGTATGGAGTCAATTTAGTGAACTTGTTCTCTAATAAGTACGCAAATATTTGCTTAAGTATTTTCATACTTTTGTTTATAAGATCAATACTTTATTTATAAGGAAGAAACATAACATGTACTAGTCTTTTTATATTTTATCAGTGTCCAGTCATAATAGAATAATGACTAGAAAGAATTTAAGGATAATAAATAAATGCAATATGAATCTCATAATCATGATCTTATTATAATTTCATTTGCAATATATATTTATCCTATGAGCTTTATTATATACATTTAAATATGTATAAGATAAATAATGTTTTTAAATAATTATGTTATTAAACTATAACCTACCGATTGGCTCTAAGCATAAACAAATAATATCCCACTTATATTAAGCCAATTGTTTAAATATCTTATACCATAACACTATATGACGATTATATTACCACTAAGACAATGGTTTAGTGAGATAATTCTACAAGATTCTTGTAGTGAGCAATTGCTTAAATCTTACCAACTTTCATTTTAATTATCTCTATAATTAAGAGAAATTGCCTAACTATATATTTGGATCTTTGATACCTTAGCTCATTTTGCATGTCTAAAGACTCTAATGTTCTACATTACATTACCGTTTGAACAATATAAGGAACTATACTAGGTTCATTAAAGAACTTCTAATCCAAATAATCATTTCCACAAAATGAAAATTTTGTGTTTTCTTAATTAATGCTGCATTGAAACCTTTTCAATATCAAAATAATATTGTTCCAAGTAAAATATACATTAACTAGGATTTACTTCTAAATTAAATATCCTTATAACCTTGAACTTAATATCAACTCAAACATAGAATAATAATATCTTTAATATTTCACAAGTATTAGATACCTCAAATACTAAAACCTTTCGCACATTATCTATGTACTTGGAGTTTAATATGTAATCAACTTCCAATTTATTTGTATTGATCTAATTTCCATAATTAAGTTGCTACATTTTCATATCTAATATGAATTGTTCTTAGAGAGCTATATTTTTAACAATTGAAAAATATAAATTATTATTCTTTTTACGAGCAGCATGCCTTTATATACTCTTACTAAAGTGGACAATTACATTTCCACTAACCTTCTTGTAGACATGATAAATTTACAATAATCACTAAAAAAACTCTTTGAATTCATCATAAAATCCTAGCTTTTTAACTATACATCAAATGTATCAATAAAAGTATCAGTTCCAATTGGATGCATTGTTATGAGATTTGAAATTTTCAAATTTCATCTTACTCCAACTACTTATATTGACAACCATTCTCCTATAAGTATACATTGAAACAAATAATTTGTTTAATTAGTCTATAAGATTATACCCAACCCTTTGGATATCTGTTAAAAATACATGCTTTAACTAAGCATCACATCCTAAATCATTAACTTTGACTCTTTTAAAGTCTTATCATTGCATATTTAATATAAAATCTTTTTAATTGATTTAATTGGAATGACTAAAGGTAAGTTATTATACTTGGCATAACTATAGAAGAAATAATATTGCATCGTACAATATCTGATATTGTATATTCCTCTTTTCACAAATCCATACTTTTATAGAGTTTAGTTATAAAGGTGTTCACTAGAGAATCTTATTTTCTATAAATAACTGAAAATTTTAAAACTCATTACATCGATTTTATCAAAGTGTTTTAGCATTCTCAATGCTTACTCTCTATTTAGATTTAAAAAATTTGAACTTTTAAAAAATTTTAAATAAAAAATTCATTTAATATATATGACTATGTCATATAAAGTTATTAGTAATCTAATGCAATATAAGAATAATCCTTTTTATGAATTATTATTACATCTAACACATCATATGTATAAGATTTAACAATTCAATACCATCATCCTTTCATCAAAGATTGATTTAGATATTCTTCAATTTAACAAGTTTCATAAGATTCACACACACACACATACACACACACACACACACACACACACACACACACACACACACACACATTATGATTATCGTATGTTGATATAACCAATATGACATAAAATGATGGTATCGATTATCCAACTTTGTATTCTTTTCATTTACATTAAGCATAAGTCTACCTTAGTCTTATACATACCAACTATTTGTATAAATCTAGATCAACTACTTTTGATCAACATTATATTTCTTGTTATGCCTTAAATATTGGAATAATATTGAATCTAAATTCAGTATCAATTACTTATAAGCATGAACTATAAATATATATAAACTCTATCATATTTTGTATAGGTAAGAAAAGACATGCAATCATTTCTTCCAACGATAAATATTATCATTATATAACAAATGCCTTTAATTTTAGTTCACATTTATACTTTTAGTAGGCTAAAATGAATAAAACAATTCTATTAAGGTACCTTTCAATTTTACTTCATGCAACCTTTTGTATTGCATCATTATGGTGTTGACATAAATCTTAAATGTTGTTATCAAAGTTTACGAGACATTAGTTTACTCAAAATGTCTATACATTTATCTCTAAAACTTTGTCACCAAATTCTTGACAGGGATTAAAGAAAAATTATATGATGGACATACTTTTCCATCAAATTTTGAGGACTCTTTTCAAATTGAACCTATGTCTAAGAAATTTAGTTCACTATTTTAGTATCAACTATAATAAACCAAGTAAATTCTATTCAGAACAAAGCATAAATGTAAGAAAAATAAGTATTGGTTATATGTCATAGCTACCAAATAAGATTAGGACTTTAATCATTTATTTAGTAGCTCCCACTATTTTATTCAAAATAATAACCCTCAGTACCATTATGAAAGATTAGTCTAATCTCTCTAGTGGACTAGGATCCCATTTAAATTTAGTTGATCTTGAGTCACTTAACAAACCAACTAATCTTAAGTTAGGTATATAACATCCTTATCAATCTCATCTCATATGAATCCTAAATCTATTAGGTAACAATTCTTGCCAAAACATATCATATATATTCTTCCTAACCTTGTGTCTAAATTCATATGTATCATAAGTCACCCATCCAAATCATATAAACTTAGTTAAGTAGGACCTATTAATTTAAGATAAAACATATTTGAGTCAAAAGAGCTTAGAGTCACTTAATAAGCCTTACAATAAATAGAACTCTAGTTATATACTTAAATAATGGAATACAATAAGAACATTCTTAATGCGTACTTAATATTTGTGATATCATATTCAAAAGTATCTAACCTTTTAAGATTTTTTTAATTTAGTGTTCAAACTTTTAAATTTTTTAATTGAGTGACTAACCTTTTAAAACCTTAATAATTCAGTTCAAGAGGTTATGTTTGAATACGTGGCATGTCTATTAAATGCCACATGGATGTCCATCTATTAGTCACATTAATAAAAACTAATTTTTTGAACTAAATTATTAAGGTTTTAAAAGATTGTTACGAAATTGAAAATTTTAAAAGCTTAAGTACTGAATTGAAAAAAATCTCAAACGTTAAGTACTTTAGAGTTGATTATCCTTAATATTTTAATGAATAATTTAAATCATACATATAAAACATATAATTCAACATGTGTCCAATATATATCAAATATGTAAATAAATGATGCAAGTTCTCATGTCAATATAAACAAATTATATGTATAAAGTACCAAACTTTTGTTTGGTTCTAATTATTGATCTTCATAATCTAACATAATATTTTAGACTCTTTGGATAATTAAATTATATTAGACCCATTGATTTCTTAATAAATTAAATTCTTATTCCAACTAGAAAATTGATTTGATATGAAAACAATTTTCAAATTTAATCCGAAATTATCTTCACTCCCTTGACAAAATTTAATTGAAAATATTTTTCAATAAATTATGCTTCTAGCTTATTATAATTTAGAAACCCCTACTTTTTTTTAATAAATTCAACAAGTAAGAAATTCTGATCCAATTTAAAAACTATTTCCAATCTAATTAGAAATTCCCTTTCCTTAATTAGAAAATTATTTTCTAATATTGAAAAAGAAAAATAATTTCAAAATTAAATAAAACATTTTTAATTTAATTAAGAAATTCCTTTAAATTATTTATTTGGAGATTGATTTCTTAATTAATTAATATTTTTAATAATTCGAAAACTATTTTAAAAAATATTAAAGAATGCTCAATTTTCTTAGTTAATAAATGAAAACATTTTCAAAATTTAATTAAGAAAATATATGTTAAATCAAGAAACTTATTATTATTTATAAATAAAATTTTAAATAAATAAAATAATGGCTGTCTAAAAAATCATAAATTTGATTTATCTCAATCAAATTGAAATAAATAAACTTTAGTTAAGAAACACCTTTTTTAATTACTTAAGAAAATACTTTTCTTAATTTAAAGAGTCTAATTAATTAATTTCAATTTAATTGAAATATAATTAGTTTAATTTTAAAAACAAATTTTCTAAAATTTAAATAGTAATTAATTTAATTATTAATATTAATCATATTAAGAAAAATATTTACTTTAATTTTTAATTAAGATCTCATCTTAATTAATATAATCTCATTATATTAATTTATAATTTATCTAACACAATCTAATTATAAAAGATAATCCTTTTAAACCTTTTTTTAATTCTAATTATTGATTTGATAATTTATTTAATTTAATAATTCACCTCTTTGAAAAATTGTACTAAATTCCAAAACATTCCTAACAAAATTAACCCTTTGAAAATAATGTTCAAATAATAAGAAAAATTCTTTTCTAAACTTATTAGGAATTTAAATAATTTAATCCAAATTAAATTAATTTGATTTAAAATTAAGGCTTAAAATACAAAAATTAAAATTAAAAAGAACGGAGATTGTCTGGTGCATGTAATACAGGTAAGCATTATATAATTTAAGAGGCGCAACATTTGTATTTTCCCTTAAACATGGTAAATCAATTTTAGAAGCTGAGAACACGTATAGGAGGTTGCAAGTTTAATTTTAAGAAAACCTCAAATCAAACGGTGATCAATTTTATTTTTGAGAAAATTAAAACAAACTCTGCTGCAATAATAACAACAACAATTTAACAAAAATTTCAGTAATACGTGAGGTTTCAAAAAATCTAATAATACGTAATCTTACTTCTAATTAATACACAGATTGTTTTCGAAATAATGAAATAATTAAGTCTTAATTTTTATTAAATCAATAATAATCAAGCAACTTTAATCAAGTTATATAATTAAAGTTTGCTCTGATAATACTATTAGAAAATTTGGGCAGGATCTAATCCCGTGCACCATGTAATAAACACAAAACTTTTTCGTTTTGATTTTTTAAATCCAAGATTACTTAAATGATATAAAATGATCAACACATAAATAGTAATAACAGGAGCCATAATTTGTAACTTATTCAGAAGATTGATCTTTTTCTTACCGTTTTCCTTAAAATCATTTATAAAATTGACTCATCTCAACCACTGTAGTCACATAAGTGTCTAATCCTTAACGGTATTTACAGAATATTTTGAGAAAACTCTACAACTATTACAAAGAGGGTTAGGTAAGGAGTTCTAGCTCTTTTAAAGTCTAAGCCTATTTATTATATGATTTAGATATTTTAGTAATTTAATTAAAATTAAATTCTAATTTTAATTAAAATGTAATTGTATTTCTAACTAATTCTAATTAAATACAATTATGTCTAATTAAGATATAATATCTTATATTGATCATTACTTATTAAATATTACATATTTAATCATACATTTTTTTCAAAATTTATAGTCAAATCCAATTTGATTAAAATATGTTTTTTCTCTTTAACCCGTTCTTTGTGCGTGACCCATTATATTCTCAAATAAATTAGCAATTGATATAATTTATAATCGTAAATCCTATTTTTAATTAGATAAATTAAGTTAATCTAATTTATCTTTAATTCTCTAATTAAATAATTAATATCCACATATTAAATTGACATCTAGCAATGCATTATGATCACCTAAATATTCAAAAATGTCAAAGTAGTTTTAATTGACCTTTTTATGCATGATTTATTTGATAATTTAATCCTTTCATCATACAATGTTCTGATTATACATAAACCATGAAATTAATCTCCTCCTTATTTGAGCCCAATCATGTTAGTCCTCTACCATTAATAATTGATTCTATTAATGACATTATAAACTATTAACAAAGTGTAATTCCACCTTAGCCAAGAATTTCTCGAATCAATATTAATAAAACATAACGTAACATTATCCCTAATTACTTTAGGATGATGAATTCTTTATCGGTCACTCAACTACTTCTATATAGTTCATTCTATATCCATAATGACTACTGACTGAGTTATCCTTAACTATAATACGTTATAAGTAGATCAAAACATAACAATCCCTATATGAGATAACTTTGAAGATCTTAAGTCAAATGATTACTTATATACTCATCATAATGAGAATTTCCATAGATAACAAGTAGTGCTCCAAATGAAATTATCATATAAGGTTAGTTTAGTGAACTTGTTCTCTAATAAGCACCTATACATTTGTTTAAATATCTCTATACTTATAAGATCGACTACTTCCTTCGTAAGGAAGAAACATAATGTGTGTTTGCTTTTGTACATTCTATTAATGTCTACTCTTAATAGGACAAAGATTAAGAATAATTTAGAGATAATACATAAATGTAATATGAATATCATAATTATGAACTCATCATAATTTCATTTGCAATATATATTTACCTATGGACTTTATCATACACATCTAAACATGTAAAAGATAAATAATGTTTTTAAATAATTATGTCGGTAACCTACAACCAATGACTGCAAGGAATAATCTAACACTTTTCTTATTTAAACTCTCAAACTTTTTAAAGGGATAACTAATTCTAAAGTGTCAAATCTTTTGAAAATTTTTAAATATATTGCTCACAATATTAAGTAGAGAGATTTTTTTAAAGTGGACACCTATATATCATAAAAAATAAAGATTCTATTAGCCAAATCAACAAATTAAGAAAATAATGTTTTGAGCTGAATTGTAAAGGTTTTAAAAAGTTAGTCACTCAATTAAAAATTTTAAAAATTTAGGCGCTAAATTGAAAAATTTTAAAAGGTTGGACACTTTTGAATCGGTTATCCCTTTTTAAAATTATCACATATTCCTTTTTCTTTGTTAGTTAGTTTGTTTTTAAATCCAAAATGACACAGTACATGAATGGAAGTTACATGATAGTTAAACGATATTACATAAGAATAAACTATAATTTTCAAAGTATAAAAATTAACTTAATTAAATATCAAATCTTTAAAGATAAAAATGAAAGTTTTGTTTATATTATCTTTTATAACCTAAAGATAACTGGGACTAAACATTTATTGTGGATGAGTAGAATTTTTCTTTCAATAATCCAACAAGCAATTTCTATACAAAATCTAATTAACAATATGAAAATTAGACAGAAGAACAACACTAACCTTGAAATCAAATATGTAGCTATATTCTGCTTAATTGTTTTGCACCAACTTCCTTTCCTACTTGTTTCAATTAGACATAAGATAGGGGAAGTAAGGTAGTACGAAACGTTAAAACAGGAAGCAACATCGTTAAAACTTCAATAGAAAAGCTGAAAATCAAACCACTGAAAGAGCTGTCTAACAAATCCGACAGCTAAAGTAGTTAATGGCTAGTAGTGGCATTTGCAGGTGATCACGTTTTAGGCGATGCAGTTGCAGAGACAATGGGACTTCTAACAACATGTGTTCCGTTAACCTCGTACCAGCTCAGGAATCCATAGTTCCCAATTGAGTCACTCTGAGGAGTAACACTATCAATTTCCATCAAATCTACCTCCACGGTGAGTTCAAACTCGGCTGTGCTGAACAATCCAGTAAAATTGAGTATTGGTGGCTGCAGAGAAGCTTTCATACCCGTCGGAACTTCTGTAACGGCCTGGTAACTGGAATTGACGGTATCTGCTACATTGGTCAACAACCTTTTGAATGAAGTGGTGGTAGTGTTGGTCTCGTTCAAGATGACAATGAAAGAAGGATAATTAAGGTCCAAACTAGCATATTGACAAGTGTAATTTGTCGTTCCTACGATGGTCTGAATCTGTTCCCCTGTGTAGTTCATTGCACACAAGTAGTTGATGTAGTCGTCAGGCACCATATCATATACCAGCCCAGGGTCCATGGCTTTGTTGGGATCTATGTGGCCTGCTCCAAAATCAAGAGGAGTCCCGGCAACTCCTGTAGTCATGTCGATGATCCTACCACGAGTATTGTCCACAGCATAGGCCGTCGTCATCATCGCTGATCTGATGGCTGCTGGACTCCAATCAGGGTGGATGGCCTTTAGCAAGGCCGCGATTCCTGCTACATGCGGACATGACATAGATGTCCCAGAAACAAGAGCATAATCTGTCTGCAGATGATCATTGTCACCAATTGGTGCAAACCCTCTATTAGGCATCCATGCAGCTAAAATATCACGTCCAGGAGCTAGTAAATCCGGTTTCAGAATCCACGGAGATCTGATATCTGGCCCTCGTGAGGAAAAATATGCCACCTTTGGAGCTGGTTTTATCCCTATTAATGTTATACCAAACGTAACACTAACATTTAGGTTTCCACTGGAATTTAGGATAGAATTCTTCACCAAGTGCCCATCTTTTGTGTTCACTATGACGAATGGCAAATTGAAATCATCAACCCGGAAAAACTCTCCGTCATTGGAACTAAAGATAGCCCCAACCACACCTTTAAAGTCCAGCACAGAGGCTTGTGCAAACACATTTGATTCGACATCGTGGTCACAAAAGATAATCTTGCCTTTAACATCCTTGGGATTTATGGCGTTCACTTCACAGATCTCTTTGCTTCTATTTCCTTGTCCGAAGTACACAGGAATTTCTGACAGGAACAAATTCTCCGGGTAAACAGATTTTCCAATAACGGTCACAACATCATTCCCGATGGTAACACGCGCTCCTAACAAGCGATCAACAGTTCCAGCACCAACTGTCGTGAGCCAAGGAGCTCCATTAAGCATGGTGTATCCATGAGGACCTCCGTTTCCAGCAGAGCAAGCCACAAATATCCCTTTCTTGATAGCAGTAAATGCTCCTATGGCTATTGGGTTCTCGTAGAATGGCGTCTCTATGAACCCCAAGGACAGTGACAAGACGTCGACACCATCTTCAATGGCCTGATCCATTCCAGCAAGCACATCGGTAGCTGCAGCATCATAAGATTTGAAATCCGAACCAAAGAAAAGTACTTTGTACATGGCAATTCTCGCTAACGGTGCGATTCCGATCGCTGTCCCTTTTGCATAACCGAAATAATCAGCCTTTTGCACTGGACTTCCAGCTGCTGTTGACGATGTATGGGTTCCATGTCCCATAAAATCCCTCGGAGAATCATAGTCATCAGTGTTTGATATATTTAATCCTTGTTGCTTCATGCCTTCACTGAACTTGCGAGCTCCGATTAGTTTCTTGTTGCAATAAGAAGCATTGAAATCAGTTCCACTCTCGCATAGGCCACGCCACCTTGAAGGCACCGGAGGCATGTTATTGTCATTGAAACTCTCACTTTCCGGCCAAATTCCAGTATCAAGAACACCAATGATTAGGTCATTGCCGAACTTGCTGGTTGGCCACAACCCTACATGTTTGTTTAGGCCAAGAAATTTTGGAGTGCGAGTGGTGTGGAGATGACCTCTTGATTCTGGGAATGTGGCAACATGACTTGGCAAGCTTTCTAGTTCTTCGAGTTGTGCTTTTGTCAGCACTGCACTGAAGCCGTTGAAAACATGTCTGTAGGAGTAAAGATGGGTTGGTGACATGCCATCATCTGCTGAGCTAAGAGAGGACAGTGTTGATATGTACCAGTCGTGGTGTGTGGAAAATGTAGATGGCATTGCTGATTTGTCCATGTGTATGATATAGGTTCTACGATCACTTGACAACGATTCTGACATAGCGGTAAATAACAGAATGCAGATAAGTAAGAGATACCTGTAAGGAGGAATATGACCCATTTTTGCAATAGCTCTCAGTTACAAGATGAATTGCATATCATGAGATTTGGGATTGTCATTGACATACTTATAAGGTAAACTGAGACTTTGTTAGTTGGTTGTTGATCGATGAAATCAAGTACAAGGGAGATCGTCTTGTTTGCATTTCTAGTTTAGTTCACACTAACTGTCACCTGGAGTTTAATAAGTTTCGGTGACGCTCGTAAAGAACAAAAGGTTAATGCAAGAACTGATCTTGATATTAACCCGGCCGGCAACTTCTTATTATGTTTGCTGAAGAGAATCCTGTTTTTCTAAATCGGAGACAACTGACTTCACCCCATGAAAGTTTTAGGCATAGATTTAATCGTCCAAGAATCTTTGACAATGACATGGAAAACGTCGTTACATTGACTTAAATATTTTCAACGTTTGTTTTCATCTGTGGGTACAATTTTTTTAATCTTTCCGATGCTTCTTTTACTATCGAAGTTCTGCAAGTTAGCAATTGTACATCCCATTATCATTATCAGAATATAATGCACCAATGGAAATAGGCAGGAGGTAGCAATAGAATAGAATTGGATGAATTTTATTTTAAAAAAAGCCTTCGTGATTGATAAACGGCGGTGCCGCTCCTATTATTTTATAGGCATTAGACGAAAAAAAAGCCTAACATATTGAAAATATATAAATATAAAAACTTTAAAAGCAATTTTATTATTATTAAAATTTAATATCTATATATAAGAGACTCAATTTATAAGTCTTACATACTCAACAAAATATTAAATGATCATAACATCAGTTAATAATATCTTGCAAATGTCAGTCAATAAAATCACTAAAAACAATAATAGTAACAATAAAATAACAATAGCAACAATTGAACAACAATATTAGACTGCAAAATATTAAGATAATTGTACTAACAAATACACAGATGATCATGATTTATGAAAAATAATTTCTCCGCTCATTTCTAGATGCAAAATCATTAATAATATTATCAAGATCAATATTGTCTAACTTATCCTTCTCGATACATAACATAGCTAAACTATTCAATCTTTTTTGTGACATTGATAACCCTCAAGTAGGTTTTTAATAATTTTAACTTTGAAAAATATCTCTCAGCTGATACTACAGTCACAGGTATAGTTAATAGAATTTGATAAGCAATTGAAATTTTTAGATAATAATTTACAACTTTAACAAATTCTAAAATTTCAAATGATAACATTAACTCATTCAACAAAGTCATCTGCAGCACTTGTAACTCAGCAAAAAAATATCATTTAAATCTACATCCAACACATTATCATGAGAAAAAGTCGTTGTAAAATTAACGCAACATTCTCTTAATTTGTTATCATCTAACGACCTCAACTTCTTTTAATCAAATAAGAATAAAAAATATTATCAGATGTCGTTAATTGTTCCACTATAAGAAAAGTAGGAATTAGCGATAGAAAATTACTGACAAAAAAAAAACCATTGCAAATTACCGATGAAAAATCAATTTCTGTCGGTAACATTGATGGGAAAAATTTTGTTTAGCGGCGGTAGTAATATTCGTCAACAAATATGGACGAAAATCGTCCCAGCAAAATTTGCGATAGACTTTAGCGACGATATAGAATGCCTGTCGATAAAGAAGGTGGGAATTGTTGGAGGAATAAAAAAGTTTTGAGTTTACCGATAGAAATTTGTCGGTCGATAAATTTTCAAGGTAAACGTCATCGTCTACTTCAGTTTTAGCGTTTTAAAGTAAACGAAAATGACTTAGTTTGGTTTAACACCAGATGAAGTCGTTTTCTTTTACATTAAACTCACCCGAAAGGTCCTCCTCTCCCCCCCCACCTGCGTCTTCTTCTTCGTCTGCTTCATCTCTCCTCTCGTGCGATTTTCTTATCTCCGGTTTCTCTGTCATGAACTCCTCGTTTTCTCGTCGGCGTTTGTCCTATCTAGCCACTGTCATCGTGTCCTTCAGTAGAGGTATTTTTGCAGCCACTGTCATGTGTTATTTCGTTTATTGGATGAAAGTTAATTTGGGGATTTGATTACTTGCATTTATTTGTGTATTATGTGATTGGAGAACAAATTTAAGGTATAAATGTTAATGATATTAGGGACAAGACGTGATTTTGGTTGTGATGTTGGGATGAATTTCTTATGCATGTAAGGTGTTTGATGAAATGTCTATTCTTTGAAAAAATGATTTCAGTTCTTTTTTAGTATGAATTTCATAATTTCACTTCTTAATTTCTCTTGACAAAGTGTAGTGTTAAAGGGTATTGCTTCTTTTATCTTATGTTGACTTAAATGGTGGATAAAAGAGCGAAAAGAACTGAATGTTAAAGGGTATTGCTTTAAGTACCCTTTAAAAATAAGAATAAGAAATAGTGTTAAAGGGTATTGCTTCTTTACATGTCCATGTAAACTCTAATGTTCGTTAGAGATATTGTCAGTGAGATGACAATCACATTTTGCTTTCGAAGTCACTTCTATGAATCTTTTCAACAACCCTCAAGTCTAAATGGCCACGTTTTATGTTCAACAACGTGAGACCATAATTATCTAAAAACCTATGTGCACCCACTAATCAATCTATTAAATCCCTTAATCTTGTTTTGTAATGTAAATACAAGTTGATCAAGCTTCCACTTCATGGCTTTTATTGAGCAATCTCTGTCAAAAGGCATAGATCAACACTTATTGAGCTTCTTAACGAAAACATTGACATTGCAGTTGTTAGGGAATAGTTGTCACCTTTCTACTTCCTAACCAAAACCTTACAGCGTGTTCTGATATATACTCAATCTACACATTTACATGTATTCTTTCTTCAGGAAAAAAGTTAAAAAAAAGCTAGACGTTAAGATTATGTTTGAAACCCTTTTACTAGTTCTATATATCATATGGTAAAATTCTAAGTTTTTTACTACATTATTATAACTATAGTATCAGTATATATATTGAAATGAAAATGTTAATCATGAGAGAATTGGAATTCCATTCAAACAAAAATTGGATTTCTCATTCCAAAAACCAAGAGTCTAAAAGTAATTTTCATACTGGACTAAGAAGTCTGGAATAAGAACATAAAAATCCAACTTCTGTGCAATTTATTTGGTGGAAAACATCACCTGGAAAGACAACCAATACAATCAACTGACCGAAGAATCCATCCATGCTAGTAATAAATCATCAACTTGCAGTTTGTCTATATTGTATTTACTCCCTTTATATATAGCAATTTGCTTTTGATTAATCTCCAGGATGCAAGTAAGTAGACTTAAAGTGGTTTTATGACGTTGAATCAAGAAGAGCAATTTTTCAAAAGTGAAACCCAACCACATAAAAAGATGATATTACAGAAGCTGTGACAATAAGTCTCACATGGCAAGGAGGTTTTAGTAGCAGTTATACCATAGGAAAATTTGATATTTGGTTCTTCGAACAAAGGAGACCAAAAGAGTAATTATTGTTTATTCTTATTTTCAAGACTCTAAGAACAGCGTACCAATCATGATAGCCATTATCCTACTATATGCAGGGATGCTACCATCCTGGTCCTCTTTGGTTTCCTACTATGCCTCCTTCTCTGCATTAACGAATAATGATGCTGCTACGAAGCACTTATAAGGGACTAATTCATGAGAAGTTAAAGAGTATGTCAATAATAAGCTAAACTATTTATTGATGACATGTGTGACTATTTCGATCACAACCAACTCATTGAATTTGTAACCATATGCTTATCTAGCAAGATTTGGCCTCAAATAAGAATAAGTAATAGAATTTAGAAAACAAGAGGATTTGATGAATTCCATTATTCACCAAAAGGAGATTGTTGATAATTTTGATGGGATTGAGGTTACTTGGGGGCTTCTTAATGAAAATGATGATCAAAGTGGTGGAAAACAAAGATATTATATTAATGATGAGGATAGATACTTCAAGTTTTAAAGACAAGGATAGAGATATGGTCTTTAAGAAGGACTTGACTCATATACTATGCACTCATGGAGCTACTTTGAAGTAAGAAGAAAAGGTCTTATAGCTCTTCACCAAGAGAAGCTACCGAGCAATTAGACTAGTATTAAGTTCGACAATTTGTCCACATTTGACACTATAATGAATGATCTAGACATATTATTATTAAAGAAAGATTTCTACAGAAGAGT
>JAOQMQ010000196.1:27789019-27806672 GCA_027563845.1 Erythroxylum subrotundum
ATTTGTATTCGATTCCGCTTGGTTTTGTTTCCGCTTCGGGATTTTCTTTCGTTTGCTTCCGATGTTGGGAATTGTTCTCATTCCTGTTTTGTTTCGTTTTCATATGGGAGTTGGGTTCCGAAAACGGGATCCAACAAGCACGCACTAGTTTGTGTTGTAGTTGGATAATACTTTGGAATATATGAACACAATTCTATTAATGGCCATATTAAAACTTAGGGTTCTTTTCGAGCTTGACTAAAGGTTTTCTTGTAAAAAGTAGTCCTACATTGTTTATGGAGTAGTAATATCTTTTTAAGAATGTTGGTACTTTTTAGATACAACAATAGTACTTTTTGCAAAATGAAGTGATAGTAATTTTTTGCATATTGTGGTGATATTGTTTTCTTAGGGTGGTGGTATATTCTTGAACATAAATTATGATATTTTTATCTATATACTCCTATTTTTTTTAAATGACAATAATGATATTTCTTATTTCAAGTGATAGTATTTAAAGTATTAAGTTAAGGTAACTTTTTAATACAAATGATGGTAATTTATGTATACAGTGCTATTGTTCTTTAATAATAGAGGTGGTAATTTTTGTTTCAGGTTGTGATATTAGCAAAATAGATTGGTGATATCTAGAGTATTGAGGAAAATTTTTTTAATATCGATATTTTTGCTAAAAGTAGTGATATTTCTTATTGAATATAATGGCATGTTTTTTGTATAGGCTTATAGTATTTGGTATATAAATTGATGGGGTTTGTTCAAATTAAGTTAAGGAATTTTTAATAGAAAATATTTTTTTTAGATATAGCATTGGTATTTTTATTTCATAAGAGTGAAGGTTTTTCTTTCTTAAAGTGGCAATATTTTTAATAAGCATATGGTATTTAGAATATAAATTCATTTAATTTAAACTATTGAATAAATATTTATTTGTTAGTTACAATACTTTACTGAAAATATTGTCTAAATGGAGATGGGTGAAAAAATTAATGAATATTCTAACCATATCAGTTTTCTATTTATTTGAAAGTGACAACCATAATATGTCATTCCTATAATAATCCTTAAATGAGTTAAACAATAATCCACACCATAATAATTAAATTATAAACAATCATTGAATGGTTTTTACTATGCATGTTTTTATTTGTAGTTAAATTACAGGAGGAAGGTATTAATGGTATAAGAAGTTGTAGTCACGTGACATCACTCAGTTGCAAAGGTGCTTCTAAATCGCCGATGGATGCTTCCACTAAAAGTCATATACATCAACAACAACATATTGTATGTTAAATATATATATAACATAAACACATGAACTTAGAATAATCACTAATCTAGGTGTCTATCCCCATATCAAAATTTCAAGTCACAATGTAGGTAAATCTCACAGTTATTGTTTTGTACAATAATAGTGAAATTAGTCAAATTATTATTCAATATTTATAAGTGAACTCAATAACAATATGTAAATGAAAAAAAAAATCAATATTACATTTAAACTGAGATTTACAAAATGTTATTCTTACTTGTTCTTCTACCTTAAGAATTTTCTTGTATAAGAGATAAGAAATGTGGACTAGAAAACTGTAACGCTGCATTATAGGCTAATTAACATTATCACCTGCAGCAAAATATGTGCCTACAGTCACAAACAAACTTTTTGTTGGGTCATAAGAAAATGCAATGCGATGTTAGGATGTTATCTTCTCACAAATATTACAAACACTAAATTGTTCTACTTTTAATAAAACACACTAATACCATTTTTGATTATTCTAACGTATGTGGAAAAAACTGTAAGTAAAAATATTCAACTCTAAGTCATTATCTAAACCATTATTTCACAAAATAAAGTATTTTTAGGAAGTACAAAACAAAGATAATATACATACTCAAGTAACTGTATGCACTTCAACACCAATTTTCAAATTATATACTTGAAAACAATATGCAATAAATCAATAGTCGACAAAGATTTGTCCAACTTTTCCTCAAATATTTGGGTTATATCCACGTAATAAAATTACGCATGAAATTTGATTACACCATAATATTCGTTATCTTTCTTTTTTTTACATCTAAAGATGTTAAGATTACCTACCACAATATTGAGTCCATTATGTAAGTGTTTAGATGAACTTTAAGAACTGCAGTCTCAAGTAACAAAATTGATGAAAACCACTAACAAATTGCTAGTTATTAATAATATAAGATATACGTAAAGAATTATAACATTATTAAGAAATTTAAAAGTTAGTTTTTTCTTAATTTTCAAAATTGTCTCACCATTATTAGTCTTAAAATAAGAAAGGACTTCACTCAATGTTAACCCAAACTTAAAACTTTGACTTAAAGTAAACGTTGAATGATGCAATTTATATCTTTTTTTTGCTTCAAACACATGTAAGTAAGAGTTTAGATAGTTGGCAATCAATTATCCTTTTTGTATAAGCACTTTTCGGGTTCATATATTTCTTATATATATATATATATATATATATATATAGACATATGACTATTATACTCTTCTAACATTCTCATCTCCCAATTTATTTTCCCATCCACCTCAAATTTTCTTTATATATATATATAGACATATGACTATTATACTCTTCTAACATTCTCATCTCCCAATTTATTTTCCCATCCACCTCAAATTTTGTTTTTATAGCAATTTGGTCACATCTGGTATGTAAATGATGATTATTGATTTCTAAATTATGTGGACATCTCTCATTGGTTACTATATTTAAATTATAAATTTTTTTCTACTATAGTCACTATCACATTTATTCAACTCTAATGCCAAGTTTTAATAACTTCAATGACTATGTAGGACAGTAAGTTGCTTGTAATTTTAACTATTTTCGCTTATGAACTTCTATGGTTGGTTAATAATAAGGTCAAATTACGTGAATTTTGACTATGGTTTTCTATTAAGAGCTCAACATATCTATGGTTTTCTATTAATGTAATCTAATATTAGAAAAGGAGAGGATAATGCAAATAATTAACTTAAAGAATTGCCATGGTCAAAAACACTAGGCATCGGGTGGCCCTTCAAGAGATGGAGAATGCCATGACCAATTGTTGATGGATTAAAATGCCTAGCTTATGGAGGAATTCAATATCAAGATTGATAATGTGGGGGCATACTAAAGTAGTTACTCCTGGATACCTTTTAAAAGCATCATAAAGGGAATGAAGACATAGAGAAGCCCCTTAATTTCACAAACCCACCTTACGATAATCTTGAAAAACCCCTTAGAAGTAATGATGATAAGGTTGGTTTTAGAGGTCATAATCTAGGATAACTGAGTTATAGCTCTGGCAATTTGATAACTAGATTATATAAATTTAAATTTCCTATGTTTTATGGTGATGGCTTGAAGGAGTGGTTATATAAGTGTCAGCAATTCTTTACCTTGGATAGAACCCTTCCTAAAGCTGAGGCTCAATTGGCATAAATCCATCTAGAGAGGACACTATAATGGCACAGTAATTATATGAACAATAGGTATAATAAGTTCCCCACCTGGCCTCAATATATAATTGATATAACTACTAGATTTTGTGAATTGGTGTATAACCCCATGGCAAAACTTGTAACCTTTCAACAAGTAGGGTATTTGTAAGAATATTTAGATGCATTTAATATCATCTTAGCTTAGGTTACCCTGCCTACAGAGCATACCTTTAGTGTATTTTTGATAGGTTTGGAGTATACTACACAAATGTATGTCAAGATGTTTACTTTGAAAACCATACAACATACTTCTCATTTAGCCAAGCTTCATAAAGCCTCGACCAAAGGCACCCTGACTCAACCCAAGCCCTTCTTGAAAATAGGAACTAATGCTTATTCAGGGCAACCCATAACCCCAAAATACCCACCTAAAAAACTCCCTTTTGACAAATCCTTCCCATCCTCAACTAAAAACCCAAATACAATCCTAAAGATACCTTACAACACAAAACCCATACTTAATGAAGTCCTAAGATTCCTCCTTCCTACTGAGATAGAAGATAAGAAGTCTAATGGTTTGTGTTTCATTTGTGATAAGCCTTATATCCCTGGTCACCATTTAAAGCATAAGAATGCCCGACTATGTACCATAAAGGGTGAACTAAAAGACATGGAAACTGAATAAATTGAAGAATTAGATAATAGGGGTGATTCAGAAGTCCCCATTGCTATTATTGGATACTATAATTTCTAAACCATGAGAGTCATTAGAGTTCACAATAAGAAACCCTTATACATATTGATATATAATGGAAGCACTCATAATTGCTTAAATGAGCTGGTTGTAGGTGTAAAATTATGAGCACAAAATCCATAGCCATATTGTGGCTTATGGCAATGCAATGCTGACTAAAACAATTTGCAAGGAATTCAAATGGTGGCCATATAATACTTAGTTCCAGGGTGACTTCATGATAATTCCCTTAGGTTATTATGACGAAGTGTTGGGAGTTTAGTGGCTCACAACGCTAGGGAGGATAATTATGGACTTTGATAAATTAGTAATGAAGTTCAATTATTAAGGAAGGAGGCAACTTCTTAGGGGATCTTCTATGACATCTGTGAAGACTATCAAAGGAAAGCAAATTATTAAGGTAGTAGCTAGTCTACCACAAATTGATATGCTATAATTAAGCAATTTTCTAACAAATGGCCCTATTTTGATATCCCCTCCTTTCTTCTCATTAACCACAACACCTAGTAAAGAGCTCCCTTCAGTCCTAACAACCATCTTATCAAAGTTTGCTAACATATTTAAAGACTCGATGGGGTTGTCCCTTATGAGACCAAGGTTTAACCATTAGATTCCTATTCAAAAATGATTTCAGCCTATCAAAAGGAGGCCATAAAGATATCCAACCATGCAAAAATAGTTATTGAAGGGTTATTGCAAGAAATGATAGACAAGGGCATCATCTAAGCAATTTCTAGTCCTAATGGGGCTCTTGTGATGTTAGTGGGGATAAAGGATGGGAGTTGGAGCCTTTTCATAGACTACAAAGATCTTAATAAACACATCATCAAGACATGTTTGATAAGTTGGGAACAACTTAGGTTTTTACTAAGTTGGATTTAAGGTTAAGGTATGATCAACTTCAAATGCACCCACTAAACACTTATAAAACAACCTTTAAAACTCACTTGGGACACTATGAATTTCTAGCTATGCCTTTTGTCCTAATTAATGCCCCTTCATCCTTTTAATACATTATGAATGCCATCTTTATGCCCTTCTTAAAGAAGCTTGTACTAATGTTCTTTGACGTCATCCTCATATATAGCCCAAACCTTACCCACTATGCTCACCCTTTGGAGGAGGTATTTGCAAAGCTTAAAGAGAATTCTCTCTTTCTTAAAAGAAGGAAGTGTACCTTTATTATGGATAAGGTGAAAGACTTTGGTCATATCATATCTAAGGGAAGAGTGGCCATTGATCCTTCAAAAGTTAATGTAGTGATGACTTGGCCTTTTCCTACTACTCTTAAACAGCTCAAAGGTTTTTTTGGGACTTACAGGCTATTACAAAAGGTTTGTAAGAGGTTATGAGAATATTGTCAAGCCTTTAATTAAATTGTTGAAAATAGACAACTTTGTATAGAAAGATGTTGCCACCAAACCTTTGAGCAACTTAAATATACCATACTAACTACTCTAGTGCTAGCAATGCTAGAATTTAGTAAGTTCTTTATTGTGGAGATTGATGCCTTAGAGGTAGGAATATGGGTAGTACTTACGTAACCATCTCTTACATTAGCAAGGTAATAAATGACAAACACCAAACACTCTCTTCGTATAAAAGGGAGCTGTTATCAATCTTGTTTATAGTGAAAAAGTGGGAACAATACCTCATGTTGAGGCACTTTATGATTAAAACAGACCAAAAAAGTTTAAAATACCTATTGGAGCAAGATATCTCTACCCCTTACAACAGGTTTCACTCTCCAAGCTAATGGGGTTTGATAATGAGATAAAATACACAAAAGGGAAAGAAAATGTGGCAGTTGATTGACAATTAAAGGTGCAAGGTCAAAAATTCTTTGTAAAATAATGTAATCATTATCATTTGATTTGACAACTCAAATAAAGGCAAGTTGGGATAATGATTCTAACATGAAACAACTTATAGTTGAATTACAGAGTAATGCCTCATCCAATCCTTATTTCATTTGGTATAACCAAGAATTAAGAAGGCATGATAAGTTAGTCATTTGTAATAATCCTAAGCTTAAAAGGTCTATTTTGCAATGGATGCATAACTCTCCATTTGGGAGGCATTTTGAGAGAGACTTTATAGTATAGTGGGTGAAATCTCTTTTTAAATAGAAGGGCATAAGGAAGGAAATCATAATTTTATAAAAAAATTATGATATTTTTCAATAGTGCAAGAGTGATAATACTGCTTATCATTGGCTAATTCAAACACGTCATATCCCTGACACCCTATGGAAAAATGCAACCATGGATTTTATCAAGGACCTACCTCTCTCTCAAGGCAAATTTGTTATACTTATGGTGGTTGACAAGCTAACTAGATATTCTCACTTCATAATACTATCTCACCTCTACACAGACCTGGTGGTAGCACATGCTTTTATAGACCATGTATTCAAATTGTATGGCTTATTAGGATCAATAACCTCTAATAAGGATATTATTTTCACAAGTAATTTTTTGGATGATCTCTTGACTCTCTAAGGGGTAGATTTGTTAAAATCCACATAATACAATCGATTGACGGACGAGCAATTGGAGGTAGTCAATAGAGGGTTGGAAAGATACTTGAGATATATGGGAAGTGACACTCCCAGTAGCTAGTCTAAGTGAATAAGCTTTCGACTGACGGACGAGCAATTGGAGGTAGTCAATAGAGGGTTGGAAAGATAGTTGAGGTGTATGGGAAGGGACACTCCCAGTAGCTAGTCTAAGTGAATAAGCTTAGTATAATGGTGGTACAATACCAATTATCATTCATCCATAGGGAGAACCTCTTTTAAAGGTCTTTATGGTTACTCTCCTCTTATACATCTACCTTACCTTCCTAAGGAGTCTAGCAATGATGTTATAAGCAGAAGCTTAGAGCACAAAAAAGAGATGAAAAAGGCACTCAGGTGGCATTTAGAGAGAGCCCAACACAAAATGGCCCAACTTGCAAATAAGCATAAATCAAAGAGGGCTTTCCAAGTTGGGGAGTGGGTATATCTAAAACTTAGCCCTACAGGAAAAGTTTAGTAACAAGGAGGAACAATGAGAAGCTCTCCCCAAATTATTATGGTCCATTTTAGATATTAAATAAGGTGGGTCCAATGGCGTATAAGCTTGAAATGCCTATGTGATCACTGATACACCAAAATTTTCTTTTGTCATAGTTAAAGAAGTACCATGATCCTAAGTTGACTGCTACTACACTACCATCTTTCATGAGTGATCTTGATTACAAGCTCAAACCTGAAGCAATAATGGAAAGAAAGTTGGTTAAAACGGGAAGGCAAGCTGCAATCATGGTCCTATTTAAGTGGAAGAACAAGCCAATTAAAGATAGTACTTGAGTCTACTACTATGATATGACCAAACAATTTTCAAATTTCCATCCTTGAGGACAAAGATGATGCTACCAGGGGAGACTAGATGCAAATAATTAAAAGAATAAAATAAATTGAGATTAAGTAATGTGGCAAAAGTGATGTCGTAGTAAAAAATAAAAGAAAAAATATTTAGTCATTCAGTACATTTGTTGAGAATTCCATTGGGACATTTGCATTTTTCCTTCTTTCCTTACTTCTTATTTTCCATTATAAATGTTACTAAACTGAAGTTGAAAAGGTTATCAAAGATGTTATTTTCTCTTATTTCCCTTCTTTCTAGAACTCTCTGTAATTTCTTGGAAGCAATGCTATCATAGTGAAAATTGAGTGATTAATTCACCTCTTAATTTCTTTTTTTCATCATATTTTTCTCCCTCAAATTCTTGTAATTCCTGGATGAAATTTAATTTTTGCATCAGAAGTGTATATAGCTGACCATGTGCATGATTGGTGCCCTAGTTGGATTATTTTAATCAAACTCAAAGAAAGCAAAAAATTGTAGCTTCCCGTTTTCTTTCAATTAAAAGATTCTCAAAAAGTCTATTTTGTTTAGTTAATGACACTAATAGTATGTTGTCATAGTTGTTTGTAGAGGATTCACGTTTACATTATAGTCTTAAGTCGCACTCTCTTTCCCCTACTATTTACTTATTTAGTAGTAAATAAATGACATTGACAGGCCCCTGGAAACATCTGCACAATCCAATTTCCAGATAACAAAGGTGGGCAACACTTAATATGTTAATTGCTATCTAATTTCTTTTTATCCTTGTTCCAAATATTGACCCTCATTTTTCTATACTTTTCTCTCTAGTCTTGAGATACACAAGCTTCTAACCTTCCTTCTGATTTTTGGTAAGAACAGATCTCTAATTCAAATAAGCTATGGAAGTAAGTAGAACTTCCAATAACAGAAATGTTCCCTTCAACCCTGACCAATTGTTACAGCACCTACTATTGTGATCAAGAAGAGCTCAGATGCCTATAGAGTATGGCAGGCAATTTTTTCCAGCTGCACATAACAAATTGTACATTTCCTCAAAACGACAAAGACTCCTATCACTATAGTTTCCTATGAAATGATGTCCAAAAAATACATCCACCCCATCTATGGTTTGCTCCATCCAAACAAGTGTATCAACTGCTATGCAATCGTATTCATCATGATAGAACATCATTTTGACATGGCAAGCCTTGTTAATGGTGCTATACCATATCCAGCAGAAATAGCTGGAACCTGGCAGGAAGCTGTGTGACCTCCATGACCCTCATAATTCCTAGAAAATCAGTCATAAATAGTTGATAAACCCTTCGCTTAAGTTGTGACCTCAGATTAGTTTTCTATTGAAATGAGCAGTGTTGAATTCTGGGCCAGATTAGGTCTTCTCTAAAACTAAAATGAATCGATCCTGATCATTATTTTCAGACGTAGAACCTATCAATCACGGCTCGTCTAAGCACATGACGGCCATGTAACAGTCACAACGAGTGGATAAATTGTTGAAATTGGCTTGGAGTTGGTCACATGGCATTCATAGCACCATATAAAGGACACAGACGATTGCCATCAGAAACCATTGGTCGCAAGATTTGTGGATTTAAATGATCTTACATAAGTAGCTGCATCCTTGTAAACGGTAAACCTAGCTTGTTGAGCTCACACCATCCTATTTGGACATTCTTTGTCAGTGACGACTAGGCCGGCCAGCCCCTTCATACATTCTTCTAATAATGATATGGTTTAATTTTAACATGTCATAGGACTGTATTACATCGGCTCATTGGAATCAGAATCTAAAACCAAAATAAGAATCAATCAATGGCCCTTCTGCAACTATAATTGCAAACTAGCAATCTTGGTTGAGAGTAATCTTCAACAAATCAAGATTTGCTTTTATCTTGAAATGAATTTAATGTACAGTACACAACCCATAATTTCTCAAATAAAATTAGAAAGCTCCTCATTTTTTTCTTTTTCCTTTTGCCCCCCCATTGAAATAAGTCAAAAGAACTGTATGTCAAAACTGAGAGCTTTTACACTGCCTCAGTTTTTGTTTTTGAAGTTTTGGAAATTAATCCAAAATAAATGATATAATGCAACTTCTTTAACAATTTTACTCCAGTTAAAAGGGAATAAGAGCTTGAAGTCATTGTCATGGCTCTATGCGGTAAATCATCTGACAAACTGCGCATACCTGCCAACTTGAATAAGCAAGCTGAGCAAGTACCAACTTTTGGTTGAACTGCTGCAGCTTTCTAGCAACAAAGGTTAGTAGTTCAGGTGAACAAGTAGTACGTATCAAAGGGACTGCACGTTGGGTGGTGATTGTGGAGATCCAGTTTCAAGCAAAAAGCTTCTGCTACAATATGACCTTGATGTACTTGAAGAGGAAGCAAGATACCTTCCTTCCCCGCTGTTAAAAATTACTTCACTCCTATGCATTTTCCCTTTACTTGTCCTTCCTCTCCCTTCACTTCCTTCATACTCTTCATCCCCCATAGCATGTATAAGTCCACTGTTGGCAGGGTCTGAACTCTCGTACAAAAGCCGAAGGACTTGTTTAATGGATGGCCTAGCACGTCCTTCCCTCTGTGTACACCATTTCACAATAGTGGCAACTGTTTCAAGCTGGTCTAAGTCAACAGAGTCTCTGATACATTGGTCCAACAGGTCAGGTAGTCTTGATTCAGATGCCAACAAGATTTGAGACCACTCTACCAAATTCTTCCCATCATGTATTGCCCTTCTTGCAGTTATTATCTCCAACAGTACCACTCCATAGCTGTATATGTCGCTTTTTTCAGTGAGTTCTTGAGTGACCACATATTCAGGATCCATGTAACCTGGAGGGCATCATACAGGGATCTATTATTAAAATGAAATAAACTTAAATGTTTGAGCAGTCAAATTTGCTCTTTCTAACCTGGGGTTCCCCTGATGTTGGTATTTACTGGCTCAAAACAAATAGAGCCATCTTTTGAAGCATGAGCAAGGCCAAAATCTGCAACCTGAAGAACAACATTTTATAGGCTGGGAAACCAAACGTTCTGTTTCCAGATTAAGAACTCATTTTAATTTCCATTATGACTAGTACTAGGCTATGAGTAAACCAGCTCGGTCCTGTCAGAAGGATCATATGCTTCATCTATGAAGAGCATTCGGAACTGCTATTTTGGTGAGGAGTGAAATTGAAAATCTACATGTGCAAATTCAACACAATATTACCTTAGCAACATAATTTTCATCTAGAAGGATGTTGCTGGACTTGATGTCTCTGTGGCACAAAGGTGGATCACAATAGAAATGCAGGTATTCCTGTAAGCAATTAAAATGAATGGAAAAGAACAAACAAATGGTATCAAATTGGAAATTCACAGTAACCAAACATTGTAAATATAGTTTTTCCGACTGTGCACGTGTCTGATAATTACCAGAGCATTAGCCACATCAATAGCAATCTGGATTCTCATCTGCCAACTCAGTGGACTTTTTCCACTTGCTGCACGAAAAAAGATAGGACACTAAATCTGTACCTTCCATTTTCCCATACTATATGATATAAAAAGGTCAGTAAACTGAGGCATTTTCCCTAAAATTTTTGAATGAACATTATCTAAAAAGGTTTTTGTTTAATGAAGCATAAATTGTAGATCCAGTTTGATGATTTCAGATGTGTATAAATGATTGACCATCAAATTATAAAAATTCTCCAAGTACCATCAACAATAAAAGAATCAAAATATTCAACTTCAATTAAGAAACAGAACACAATTAATCTGAAGAAATCAAGAAACATACAATGAAGATGGTCCTTTAGGCTTCCATTGGCCATGTACTCGAAGATTAGAAACCTGCCATACATAAGCCAAAGCATTTGATTTTTGTGGATTCCATTAGAATTAAATTCATGCAAGAAAGAGAGACTAGAGTCATTCTATAGACTTTATGACATGAATAAATATGCAAGCAACAGTAACCATGGTAATACTGCTGAAAGAAGTTGAAATCATCCACTTGTCAACCGTCAATGAAAAGCACAAGGGTGGCCAAGTTAGATGGTAAAAGAAAGACCAGTCACTCATGAGGTCAGTTATACATGCACTAATTTGCAAGAAGATACCTTTCATGTCTTTCAATGCAAAAGCCCCTCAGAGAAACAAGATGACGATGATGCAACCTAGCAAGAAGTTCTATCTCTTTACAAAACTCATCTTCCCCCTGCTCTGACACCTTGTTCATCCGCTTAACTGCCACCACTGAGCCATCAGTAAGCTGTGCTTTGTATACTGTTCCAAATCCCCCTTTTCCAATGATGGTATTGAAATTATCAGTAGCCTTTCTTATCTCCTTATAGCTAAATTTTCGAAACATCGATGCTGGACCTTCACAACAACCACATGGAACACAAACCTCCAATAAGAAACAAAGAAAAGCATATTTAGCAGTGCCAGACAAAATGAGGAGAAACTCCAAAGTACCTTCTTGATACTTTTTTATGGGTCTAGGACGAGAAAAGGCATTTGAAGAGGTTTTGTCCATGTTTTCTGAATCTTGTAGCTCTCTGCTCTTTCTACGAATTAGGACCAACAAGACAATCAGCATTGCAAAAGCAACTCCAGTAACTGCAATTCCGACTCCCGGAACTAGGGTTAGGTGGTAAGAACGGTGGTTTTCATTACTTGGGACTCCTGACACAATTTCGCT
Source organism: Erythroxylum subrotundum (assembly GCA_027563845.1). NCBI lineage: Eukaryota > Viridiplantae > Streptophyta > Magnoliopsida > Malpighiales > Erythroxylaceae > Erythroxylum > Erythroxylum subrotundum. The sequence goes on from JAOQMQ010000196.1 coordinate 27,801,333, forward strand.
TGGGCTAGCAGCAAGCAATGGACTTGGAGATGCCTCAGGGGCAAGTGCAGACGGAGACGAAACTGAAATTAGCATCACACAACAATGGATTGCAGAATAAGAATCCCATCAGTAAATGTCACTAGACTTGATGTGCAATAAAAATTAGGAAAGACCTTCAGAACCAAGAAACCCGAAATTTCAAACTAAGACATGATTCAGCCTAGAACAGGCACAGGCATAAGCTAATGGAGATAGAAACTATAGTAGTTAAATTATATGACTCATTCTAGAAACATAAACTTGATTATGAGCAATAAAAGCAGGAATGAAGAAATTGAGAAAGATGATCATAAGAACCACAAACTGCTACCATTAGGGATGTTAAGCCCTTGAATTCCAAAGAAGCAGCTTGCGAAAGTAACAGCTGTAGTGTCATCAACTTGGCTTGCAAGTGTCGTAAAAGTTGCATCACGGCAAGTGTTCAGTGTGATGTTATCATCTTTCCCAACCAGATGATGAAGGTACACAATGCCAGCATTTAAACACTTCCGGCAATCGCTTTCTCCTGATAAGGGCAATTTGCAATTTTGCATGACATCAAGAAATTTTGGAGACTGAAGCATCTGATTAACAGTAGTTCGACCATTGCACACATAGCTAACTGGAATTTTTGTCCCAAGACCACAAAACGAAGTTGCATTATGTGGAACTCCATATAGTTCCATGGTTTGCGAAATGGAATGGAGGCAAATGTCGGATTGATCTGATGTTACCCCTAGAATGCCAGTTGCATTTGCATGGCGAGCTACAGAAACTGCAATAAAAGAATTAATATAACGGCAACATTTTCCTCTATCATCTTTAGTAGAGCACATGGAAGCCGCTAGTGTAAAATTTGATACACTCAAATCCAAGGGACAATCTGCAAAATGAGGTAAGGTTTATCAACAACATGAGAACCTATTTGCTTTATCAATAAACAGGTTCAATAGGAATAGTAACTCCATCCAGGAAATTAAGCAGGTTTAGTTATTTTACATTAATCTGATGGTCTTATGTAGGCCACATACAGAGACATTTGGTAAAATGCTTCTTTTCATATGATGTAGCTTCATGGAATTAGAAGTCTATTACCTGTCATAATGCGACAATTTTTAAAATGCTAGCGCACTTAAGCTCACTAACTAAGGACAAGGCTGGAGGTTATACATTAACAAACTTTCTACTCCTAGCATTCTGCCTCCTGGAGATACTGTGATGTGGACTTTAAAGAAAAATTTCACCCTGTTTTCATCTGAGAATGTATTCTGAAGGCCTGAACCATACAAAAACTTGGCTATTTAAGGTAAAAGCAGTTCATCATGAGCATCAAAGTTCGTGCAAACCCTCCAGTCATGTATTCCTATAGGATACAACTGCTTTAGATGGCATTATCCACCAGAACGTTGTACAAAGAAGTAGAGAAAAGTACCAAGAGCATCAATCTTCTGAGGAATTCAATCAACCACTAGGAAGTTGCATGCATTCAACATAATGAACACTTAAACATAAAGTTCAGTTAGATGCTATCAATAGCCATAAATGTATGCCAAGTAATTCATCCGCAAAAGCATCCAAGTTAGATCGAGCATACTAAGACATATGGTTCACTTTATTATCACATTAGCCTGTTAAACAAGAACTAATAAGGCATCTGCACTATAAATTGCAATTCGGAACAAAACAATACAAAAACTAAGACAAAGTATGTTGAACAGCAACATCAGCACTCTAAATCTACCTCGTTCAGAACAAACATTGGCCAGACAATCAATGGGTCATGGACTTTCTGGAGCAAAATTCACAAGCGTTCTAAAACTCGTTAATACCGAAACCCATTCTAAAATCCCAGTTTTGCCCACAATGGACAAAGAAACAAGTGAAAAAGCAACAAAGACTGTAACTAGTTCATTACTCCAAAACGAAGTCAGAGAAAATTTTAATGCAAAGGGAGGTATCATACTTCAAAAATTGTGAAAAAACTATAATATAATGAACTAACCAGCCATTATTGAAGGAAGCTGCGTTGCGAAAAAGGTAAGCAGACCCAAGAACAAGGAGTGACCGTACAACACCATCGCCAAGACCAAGATGGGAATTTGAACCCACGGTGAAATACAGCTTCGGCTTATATATTAGCAATAGTATGTTTTGGGGACTATCCTGCGAATGTGAGAGGGACTATCGCGTTAAAGGGGACCAGTGGGAGTGGGCTAGCTTCTCACTACATGGGAAAATGTAGAAAGGTTCTCCCTTGTTCTCTCTCTGTCTCAAATAGTCAAGGAACTATGGACCAAAAGTAAAGAGTCTCGAAACTAATTTCTAATTCAGAAGCACATTTTATGGAAGAAATGTGGGACCATATTCACATTTACGTCTGAAGGTTTCACTGTTCATGTGGGTGGCGTCTGTCCAGACCTATGAATCAGACGGTGTGCCACCATGAAATGACATCTTCTTAAAATCGCAGTTGCACTAATGGAACCATTTTTTTTAGGTAATAAAATAAAAGTGGGAAGTTTTGCCCTTCAGAAAATGAAAAAAAAGAAAAAGAAAATCACATCAACTAACAGATATCATCAATTTTTTTAGGTCATCGATGCCTGCTGGGAGAATTTGAACAAGGTTAGCAAATCAATAACAGAGATTTCCCATGTCACGTCAAAGGCTTTATATGAAGGCTGTCGTCTTCGATATAAATTTATGTACTTTTGTTTTATCTACAGGAAGAAAAACAAAAAAGCAGTCTTTCAAGTTTCTAAGTGACCTGACCACGATGAGAGCGCCAAAACCAAAAGAGACGGCAATTTCCAATTTACCATTTATTTCTATTGACTATGCTCTTTAAACACTGACCTATGCAAGCTTATTAAGGTATGGCTTGAGTGACTGAAGATTGATAGTTAACTAAATTTGGACAGCTGAGCTAAGAGAGATAGAGAGAGTGAGGACATGAACAAAAGAGCTTCTGCCATTGATGTCATACACTACACCAAACATGTTGACGAAATTTCAGAGTAATTATTTGGCAATCGAGCTCCTAAGATTATGAAGTGGCATTATTATTTGAGCATTGTCAATGTAGACTTTGATTGGAAGCTAAAAATGACCCCACTAATTTGTTGGTGCTCAATCGACCAGACAGAACACGAGGGAACAGTATGCCAAGAGCATGTCTCCCTGTATAGGCACGGGCCTCTTTAGAGCACAACACCATGGTTGATAAAAAGGACAAAAGGGCTGGTTCACCACTTCTTTTGCGTGAAGTCTTATTAGCTACATGTCACTGTCTATGAGCTCCCTACATTGGTTATGCTGCATTGCTGAACCCTCTTCATCTTAGAGCTTTTAGCTTTCGCAAATTGGAATTGTTACTTGGTATCTTGTTTATAAGAAATAGATGTGTCAGTAAAGGCAGTGTGTTTTGTATTCTTTAAGGTCCTTGGAGATCAAAACTGGTAATAAAGTTCTCATATTTGTTTATTTGTAATAAAGTTCAAAAGTACATAAAATTCATAAACCCTAAAATAGGCGACTAAGTTCTCACCAAGGATTTTTCATATATCAAAATTGGGAAGTTATTGTTTTAGTTATAATTCAATTATCAACTAATTTCTTTTTTTTGAAAAATGAATAAAAAATTATATTAACAATAGCCCAACTATTACACTTGGTTCAAAACAACTAGACTATACAGCTATAAAAAAAAACATTTTCTGACTAGGACCTAATGGAAGTACTAGTCGTAACATCTAAGGTACAAATTTACAAGGGAACCTCAAGCAAACCACAAGTCATAGATTCCATCTCATCTACATAGGAGGGGGTTAATTGATTTTGAGCATTCCTAGCCAATAAAGCGAATCTAATCCAAGTAATAATCTTGTCAACTAATTTGCATTTATCCTCCTCTATTTCCTTGTACAACCTGAAGTTCCTCTCTCTCTATATCATATATATGGTAGTAGTGAAAACAACCTTAAGTAGGATAGCATTCTTCTTCCCTAGTTCAAAATGACTAATGTCCAATCTCAATATGGCCTCCCATTCATAAGTAGGGTGTATTACTTCCAACAGATGAAGGAGCTGGCTCCAAATAGCTTTAGAATAATCACAAGCAAAAAACAGATGGTTTTTGTTTTCATCAACATAATGGCAAAGAGCACAGATGGTATCATATGGTTTGACCATCTACATTTGATCCTTAGCTTATTGTTTATGGCTAACCAAGTAATAAAGGAAGCTTTGCGGTTCAAAGATTTCTTCTATACTAGATTGTACCAAGGGACCGTTGTTAGCTCATTTCTAAATATTCTATGGCAAGAAACATTGATAAACCTTCCTTGTGGGTTAGGGGTCCAGCAAACAAAGTCAGGCAATCGAGAATCCCCCATACGTGGTAAGTACTCTTGCAGATGTGAAAATCCTCTAAAGTAACCTCTCCATTCCCCTCTTGAATTAGATCTGCCATCTTAGCTTCCAAAGGCAATCTATTTCTTAGATATGAAAAAGTTGAATTTTGAATAAGAGGGGTAACCTCTAACCAGTTGTCAAACCAGAACCAAATATTCTCTCCATCATTGATCTTATATTTAATGTGTGGGTAGATCATGAATCGTGTTTTCAGCAAAAGGTTGAAGAACCAAGAAAATTGGCTAGACTTATTAGCATGCCAAAAGTTCTGATTTGGAAGGTGAATTGCATGAACATATTTTTCCTAAAGAGATTCCTTATATGATATCAGTTTCCAAATCCTCTTGCTAAGTAATACTCTTTGCATAATAGTTGTAGAGATGATACTCAGCCTGCCTTGTTTCTTAGGATTAGTAATATCACTCCATTTAACTTTGGCACTTTAACCAGACTCACACTTTCCAGACCATAGAAAAGACTTGAGTAATTTGTCAATATTCTTGATTATCTTACGAGGAAGATGTTGGGATCCAATCTCGGGACCGGACCCCAACCGAAAAACGGAAACAAAGCAAATCGAAAGTCAAAACGCGGAATACAAATCGGATCGGAAGCGAAGCAAAGCGGACGAAAGCAAAAGAAGCGAAATCGAATTCAAATCGAAACAAAACAAATTTCCGACATCCGGGAAACGAAAATTTTACAACCACGTCGCGTTGGAACTCTAAGACTAATCTCATTCCGAAATCGGTATAATTCACTCAAATCTGGTACAATTTTTTTTTCATTCAAATCAATCTTATACAAATCAATACAATTTCCCCCTTGAAAATTTATCCTTAAACAAAACTTAATTCTTCATATTCTATCATATCCCAAATCTCATCAATTTAATCACACTCTTAT
>JAOQMQ010000196.1:27838726-27845717 GCA_027563845.1 Erythroxylum subrotundum
CATCAACATATACCAAGCCTAGAAGAGTTTACCACAAACAATGCCAATGTAACATATGCTCTGGATAGTAACGCAGGCTTAGCTTTGTTTGGGTAAGCCAGAAGCCTTCAAATTGAAAAAGGAATCTAACAGTAATTTGAGTATAATTTAGAGCCTATAGGACTAATCAGGTTTTACCAACACAAATTTATGAAATAATGTGACTAGAGGTACGTGTGGCAATTGGCATTGTAACGCAAGGGACACAATAATCTCAATGATCACAAGAATGCACGATGAAGTTATAACAACATAGAGAATACACAGTTTCAGAATCAACTGAACCTCAACTCGTAAGTTTTCACCCCTGCGCATGGCATTCAAGACTTGACGAATCTGGCAAGCAGAGATTAACTTAAACAGTTAGTGAAAAATTCACAATCACCTTGAGTCTCCACTAAAATAGCATAACATAATTCACTGCTATTCAAAATTAGTCACAGAATAACACGTTGCCATATTCCAAATGTAATAAGTGTGGAACCATATATTTATAACCAAGAACTAGCTAGCACAGAATCATATGCCACTTCAATTCACCTGAAAGCAAAAACTCAACATGTGCCACAAATCTATTTATTGTAAAAACTGAAGTTCAAGAAATAAAGAACCAAGCCATAATATAGAATTATTTTAATTCTCCCAAAAGAATATCAGTCACTTCATCAGCAGCTGCTCACATACATTAGCCATTCATCAGATAATTATAGTAAAAAGTATTTATCAATATAAAGTGCCTGAAATTTATATATAATGACCATTGTATATATGGTAATTTTCTCATTTTATCCTGTGAATGTTAGACAAGTTGACTGCTCAAACAACAGAGCAGTGTGAACAGTAAAGTTAAGAAGTAAAAGAATATAAACACGTGAATATAAACATGTGCTCCCAGATACTCTGTGAGAGAGAGACCTAACCTCTGATATTAATCGGTGCCTCCCTTCAATATCAGCAGCTAAAGCTCTCAATGAACGGGGCATGCCAAGAACATTATCACCTCTTCCATCCATCAGAAAAGCAGACCTTGGAAGTGATTGATTCTGTCCCTGGCTACCGGAAGCAGATGGTACTGTCTCCTGTGGTGAAGCAGAAGGTCCAGAAGACGAGGAAGGAAAATGACTATTGTAACCTCCAGATTCAGAGTTTATAGAGGGAAACAGAGACCAAGGAGCAAATTCTGTGGATCTTTGCTGATTATGTGCAGTGGGATCATGAAGGGGGAACCATGTAGGAGGGGGCAGAGGATGAATGCTTGAGGGTGTAGTTCTACTTGAATGAGCATTGCCTGAATTGCTCAAGCGTCCAAAGGACATACTCCACCCTGCTGGTTCCTGTGCAATGTTTCTAATCTCAGTAAGAGGCACAAACATGGGATGATATATGTTATTTCTTGGGATGCTTCTTATATTCACTTCCTCTCCCAGTGCAGCAATCCTCTCTCCAGGATCGATAGAAGTTGATGGAGTTCCCGATCTTAAAAAGTAAGATCCGTTCCAAGGTGAAGCATATGCATTTCTTGATGAAGCAGAAGCATTAATATTATAAGATTGACCCTGAGAAGTGCTGGAGTTTGAAGCTGCTGAAGTTGATCTTAAGTCCAGGGACCAATAATTAGAATGTGTGGTACCTCCTGTTGTAGATAAAGTAAATGGTACAGCTTCCTGTTGATGTCCTGCATTTACTCTCCTGCCTATATGTCTGAGAGGGTCAACATATCCTGAGTCACTTGAAGAATGATATGCATCAGAAGCTACTCCTCTCATGCCAAAACCATTTCTGTAGTTCACCTGTTCAGGAATACTAACACTAGGAGAACTCCTTGAAGGTGTAGACAATAAGTTGCTAGAAGTGCTATGATGATTAGAAGCAGCACGCCATAAATCATTTTCAGCTTGTGGAAAGCAAGTTGAACTTCCACCTGCATAAGAATGCGCAGAAGTACCTTCCAGAGCCTTTCTCTTGCAAGATAAACCCCAACCTCCAAGAGAAGAGCCCGAACCACCATCAATTTCCTCTACAATAAAACCAGAATTTCGAGAGGAGGTACCAATGTCCTCAGAAACACCAGATGAAGATGCTCGCTCAATTTCTTTTCCATCCAAGTTTATACTCTCAGAGCCTGCAACAACTCCCTGATAGTGGCAAGTATGTCCACCATCAGCCACACACCCTGAATTTGGATTCAGATTCTGTGGAGCATGATTAGAACTGGAACCTCGTAAAAGCAAATTACCACTTCTAACCTGATTGCCACTGTTGCCAATACCAACTCTCTCTGGGAAAAGGAGATTAGGAATATCAACTGGTTCTACGTGCCTTTCTTCAGACCTTGAACCAACAACAGTATGAAGATTGACAGAAGAAGGCCATCTTTCTTCCCCTTTTATCTCGTCATCAATGACCTGACTTTCTGAATGAAAACCAGAGCTAGATTCACCTGTATTCCAGCTAGTAAACCTCTGGACACTACGAGTAGTAGCATTTACACAAGATGCCTCATCCGAAGATACAGTATTACTTGCCAAACTGCTTTCTACTGGATTCAGGATATTATTCAAAGAAGTCTGTTGACTCATATCAGTGTTGTTTGAAAAAGTTCTTGGATCAATGTCAATATCTTCACAGAATAAAATCAATGGCACACCTTTGTCTTTGCATCAGAGCCGATTTACCCCACCTAATAAAATGTCAAAGATGCCAAATGTACTCCAATTATCCAGCAGGGACAGTGGTTCATGTTACATATCTTTTAGGAACTTACTAGAATACAACCTGCGAAAAATAAAAATCAACAATGCCTAGAAGCTAATAAAGAAAGACAAATATAGACAATTATCTGAAAACAGAAAAAAATATACCAATAGGATAAAAATTTAAGAGAATGTGTGGCTGCAATAGTAGCATAGAAATGAAAATGCATATAACTTGTCTGCTAACCCTGGATGATATCTGCAAATCTGAAAATTTTAACACAAACAATCTTCAGCAAATGTTGATACTAACATCTGAAGAAGATATTAAGACCTTATCAATGTGCAAAATTCCTGATTGAATCAAGGGTAATAAGTTGGTGGACTGTATATGGAATATACTCATTGCACAAAGCACGCTCTTGGCATTAAGCTCAGACCTTGCTCCATCGTATTAACTCGTTCCATATAGCATTGAGCAAGTCCAAATTCTGAAAGTCATAGTAACAGATTATTTAGGTCAACAACATGCAGAGCTGCTACACTAGCCTATTCAACACCATCCTACTAGTACAACTCAAGATTGTTCATTGTATTGCCAGGTGGAAACAATGGGCACTAGATATACGCACACTCTTCTTCGCATACAATATAAACAAACCTTTGTTCCAGGTTCACTGAGGTCATCAGTTGGCAATGATCACGTACAGTTGCTTATAAGTTATAAGCAAAAACACTGATTACTGGTTCAGTTTGGATCATTATCAGCATGCTAATACATTGCCTTTGCAACTACTGGACTACACAGAAATCAACATCACATTGTAATCTTTACACCACATTCCCACATGCTGTTAGTGTAGAACGATGTAAACTGATGCTCAGTTACAGAACAATGACAGAAGACTTAATCTAATTCCCAATATAATTATAGCACACAAGCAGAAAACATGAAGAATGAATTTACTTAAGCTGTTATAACTGATTAAGTATTAGTAACATAACCCAACCCAAAGCAAGGGTGGAAATACCCTATCGATCACAAATTTTTGAAAAGGAATATTACTTACTAGAATCAAAATATTGAACTACATAAAACGTACCACACATTGTGTAGTTACAATATTCACCCAATTGGAATTACGTACATCCACCACATAAAACACGAGGTTCAGCATCAAAATATAAGAATTAAAAATTCCCCACAAGCTTGTATTCCAGATAAAGAAATTATTCACAACTTGCAAAAAAGATCAACAAGTTCATGTTTAAAAAAAAAAATAGAACAATAAAAAGTTATATTAGAACAATCCCAAACATGGGTCACCCAGATCTTTTTTGTTCCACCACAATTCCACAAAATTTAAGCAACCCAGAAGGCAAATGCCAAAATCCCAAAAGTTGCTACCAAAAAGATTCAACCTTTACCGTCAAAACAACAAATAAATTAAGAGAAGTACCTGAGAGACTCAGCAGTGAGTGGGAGGACCAATATGGAAGTAAAGGATTAAATGGGTAATAAATTTGCTACCAAGAGTAGCGAAAGGAAATGAGGATAATCAGAAACGTCTTTCTCTGTTTTTTTAAAAAAAACTCTTTTTTATTTGCAATTTTTGTTGTGATTTTTTAATTCTCTCTCTCTCTTACTCCTTAAACTTATAAAATTTTCCCTTTCTCTGTAATCAGTTACTCTCTTTTGTGCACAGAGAACGGAAAATGTCTGATCAGAAAAAAGGAAAGAACAGAGAGGTTCGGTTTAGGCCATCGAAAGGAAGAGAGAGGAAAGGCTATTAGTTTTTTATAATTATTCTTACCATTTTTATTTTTACTATTTACTTCTACTACCATAAATTATGCTTGCCTTTTATTATATATTGTGAATTTGAGATTATATTATTGGTGTTTTTGTTGACTCAATAAGCTAACGTGTATTATGTTCACGTGATTTTGGGACTTTTAAGGAATTAAAGTGTAGTAGTGGTGGCGGCAACGGCGGCGGAGACGTCGGCGTCACAGAGTTATCGGAGGGATGTTTTGTCACTGTTTAGTGTACACGTAACTTTCATGCAATGGCGGGGGACCCATAGAGAGTTGTCTTACTGAAAATGGTTTTTGCAGCTATTTCTAGTAATCCAAATACGCCAAAGTCTAAACGTAAGGATTATATTACATTTAATAATTAAAAAGAAATCATATCAAAATTAAACAGGCCAAGGCTCCATTTGATTTTCCTATTCAATACAACGCACAGCGCAACCACATAGAGTGGGCTTAAGTTTGGTTATTCTACAAAAAGAAACCTATCTCGCTTACTCTTTGGGTTCTAAGGGTAGTGTACTACCTTTTGTGAAGCTTACCCAATTTAACCCCGCTAAGGAAACACAAAAACCATTGGGCTTTAATATAGCCCAAATTTGATATTGAAGTTCAAATATAACAACTAAGGGACCGTTTGGTTCCACTTCTGTTTTTCTGTTGTTGTTTTTGGTTTCTGTTTCCTGTTTTTTGTTTCTGTTTTTTTCCTTAAAAAACGAAAACCTGTTTGGTTGAGATTTCTAATATAAAAACTGAAAACAAAAACCTGTTTGGTTGAGATTTCTAATAAAAAACTGAAAACAAAAACATGTTTGGTTTTATTATCATGTTTCTATTTTTTGTAATTATACTATTATGTGTAATAATTATAATCTAATACATTATATTTTTAAATTAATTAATTATCATTATAGTTAAAATTAAATATATATACTAATCAAATATTATTAAAAATTCCTTACATCTTTTTTATGATTCAACATTGCATTTATTGCATGAATACAAGTTGCATTTAAAACATGAGTACACGTGGTGAAGACAATGAATGTTTCAATAAAAAATTCGTATACGTGAAGTGAAAAGCATGTAAATGCATTTAAAATTTCAACATTGCATTATTGCGTTAATACACATGAAGGCTGAATGAATATGCGTGAAGACTGAAGGCTTACATGAAAGGCACGTAATCCATTTAATGTTTAACAGTTGCTTTAATGCATGGCCATTTTTTCATTTTAAAGATGAATCCAGGCTTGTCATCTGTTGCTTCATGTGCCTTCAACTGCCTGAAAGATTGTATCTTTAACTCCAGTTCTCTCCTGGACAGCTTCGGTGTTTAGAGAAAACCAGTGTCCACAACCTCTGCACACTTATCCTATTTGCACAGGCATCACTTCCAGAGACAACCCACGTGAGAAGGAAGTGGCAAGCGGCATGAACAGCGGCAGTAGAGGATGTTCCAAGAAATAGACCAACCAGTGATACAAGGTCCACAAGAATGAAATCAAGAAGCCTAAGAAGCAATGCCACACCTCTGCCAAAGCGATGGACCCCAAGTTCTTGAAAAACCAGAGGTATGCTAGGAAGCAAAACAAGAAGAGCGGAGACTAATTTAAACCAAGTAGCTTCTCTACCTCAACGACGAATACCCACAACAGATCAAGCTGGAACAAAGTAGCTGCCTTTTCTATTCCAAGGCACTGCAAACACAGAAAGCTTACATGTGAAAACAAACCTGTAAATTGCCTGTGACGAGCTGCAAAAGATAGCAGAAAACACAATTTCGTTGATTTCTATATGCAAGCAGAAGATGCAGTTTCGTTAACAGTGGAAGAGGCAGCAGAAAAATATGCAAGTAGAAGATGCAGTTTCGTTAACAGTGGAAGAGGCTAGAGACGCAGGCGGTGCAAGGAAATTAGTTATGAAAACCTGTTTTAATAACACACGAAAACCTGTTTTAAAAACATACGAAAACATTATTTTTTGGTTTTCACAAAGTGGTTGCGGTTTTCTTATTTTTGAAAACGAAAAACTGCCAATATCTTCGACCAAACGAGCTTTTACGGAGCGTTTCCTTTTTTTCGAAAACCACAACCAAAAACGCAAGAATAAAATGAAACCAAACAGGCCCTAAAGTGTTAATTACAATGTTTTAAAAATTGGATCGTGAATAAAACTATTAAGATAAGAGATTTAAGATTTAAAAGGTTCAACTTATATTACACTATCATAAAACTAATATATACTAAAAATTGAACAAATTTGAATAATTTAAAATATGGTTAAAGAACGAGAGTATCCTTTTTTTTAGAATTTAAAAAATTCATTAAAAAATAGAGAAGTTTACAACAGGAGAGGTGTTAAGTCAAATGACCTTAATAATGATTTTGATGATAAACCAAAAAGCAGACGAATGAAAAGCAGATGAACAATATGCAGACGAA
>JAOQMQ010000196.1:27888784-27902049 GCA_027563845.1 Erythroxylum subrotundum
CACATCTTCATCTAACACATTTAATTCCAACTAACATTAATTCCTATTACCTAACTCATTAATGTCACATACTAATTTAATGTTATCATAATTAATGCCATTTTACTTCATTTAATATCTTATTGCTTTAATTTCATCTAATCATGCTTAATTTAAACTAATCATGCTTAATTAACATAAAAAAAAATTTCGGGGCTAACAAACTGCCTATCATCCTCGATCAAATGGTCAAGTAGAAGTTGCAAACTATAAATTGAAGGAGTTATTATGGAAAATTGTTACTAGCTTAAGAAAGGATTGAGCATTAAAACTAGTTGATGCACTTTAGGCCTAAGACAAATTTCAATACACCATTAAGTATGACTCCTTACTAAACTTATGTTTAGAAAGAATTATTACTTACCTGTTTAGTTAGTCTACAAGACTTATTGGGCTATCAAAGCAATTTGGATCTAAAAGCTATTAGAGATGATTATTGAAATTGAGTGAATTGGAGGAACTTAGACTGGATAGTTATGAGAATGCTCTAATATATAAAAAGAAAGCTAAATATTGGCATGATAAGCACATCCTTAAGAGGAATTCTAAGATTGGTCAACAAGTACTCCTCTTCAAATTAAGACTTAAATTATTATTAAGTAAACTTAAATCTAGGTGGTCTAACCCTCTCACTATAGTTAAGGTATAACCTTATGATATGGACGTAAAGGGTGAAGCAACTAAAATATTCAAGGTTAATAGGTAACAATTGAAATCTTATTAGCTAGTGAGATAGTACCAAAGGGGGTCGTATGCTCCTTAGGCACCTCTCCTTATGTTTAATATGTGAAATTTCTTTAATAATTAGTTTTATTTTATTTCTTGTGTTTTGTTTTTTTTTTTTCATTTCTTTTGGGTTATGTGTGCTTGTTGTTGCAAGTTTTCTCTTTTTGAAGTATCTCATGGATTTAAAGCAACCAACATCACATAAGGCTTATAAAAGTTTCCTTATTCTTTATTTTCTCCATTCGTCTCCATTTTTTCATGTTATTTATTTATTTTTGTGCTTATTAGTCAACTATTGAAGATAATATACAATTTAAGTGTAAGGGAGGAGATATTTTGAACTTTAGTTTATTAAAGTAAATTAGTTGTATTTTCCTTCAACTTAATAAGTAAAATTTTCATAAAAATAGACAATCGAAAATTAAGGTGGTTAAAGTGACTAATTTGAAGTTTGATTACTTTATGATTCAATTATGATAAGTTAAAAGATATGATTATTGATGTACATCCATATAAGATAGTCCATTATAATGGGAGACTTCGTTTGTCCAAATGATAAAAGTCTCTCAACAGCTTAATCGAGGGTACATGATGACACTGGGAAAACTTATCTTATTTCTCTTATCAATTTTTTGTTCGATTGCTTTTAGGGGTAATCAATCTTGTTAGTTTTCTTTAGTTTTAATTTTAATAAACCAATTGATCACTCATATATTTGACTTATCAAATACTTTTTACTCATGGGATTAACCATCACATTATTGCAAAATGATACGTCCACTTATTTTTGTCTTTTACTAAGATGTTAGAGAAAACATCAATCAATACCTCGTATCCTCAGCTTTCACTAACTTGATTGTTAGAGTATCTCTATCGAGGGGCTTGCAGATAGACTTACACCAAATTTAGTTTACATCAATATTAAAATAAATTAGTATTATTATTAATTACCAATAAAAAATATTATTATTATTAATTACTAGAATAAATGGAGAAATATATTTCAAAAAGACAAAAATAAATTATTCATTAATTTATTTTCAGGTCGTTTTCCATTTTATATGGCCTGAAAAGCAAATTCAACTATATCTGTACCTTGAAAGTGAAGAGGGTTAAGGAGTTAGTGGCTAAGAGCAGACACGATGTGGCTTCCATATATGTGCTTACGTATGAGCATTGGTTAACCACAAAACCATCAGTGAGCAGCAACACTAATGTGCGTCAACAAAAGAGTTATTAATTGGAAAACCACCATCTACAATGAGAGCTACAGATATAGATCATTACAGCTCGTACTAGTGGTCTTGTTTGGCATGCTGAGATTGACAACTTATCTAACAATGAATGGAGGGGTAAGTCGTAATTAAAAAAACTCCATCCGCTTGTTCCTAAGAGAATATAAGGAAGTTGGAAATGAATCTACATGAACATATATAGATTTGAACCAACGAAGACAAGAAAACATGTACAATGGACTTCCTCTTCAATTTTCTGGTATCAGAATACAATCAAAATCTAGAAAAATAGGAGTAAACAAAGGTAGACTACATACAGCTGTATCTATCATTTGGAATATTGACTTACCCTTATTCGGAGGTTGTTAGCCTAATAGTTTGACATACAAGGCAAATACCATTTTTCTCACCAAACATTGACAATGTCTTGTACTAATAGGAAGGTGCATCCCATGCTTCTCCAATCCTTTTTCTAATAGCTTCTCCAATCATTTAAAGGATTCACACTCTTGCAAAGCAAATTAATATTATAATCTTCCTATCCAACTTAACCACAAGACTCCAGAGTTTCTGACGATTCATATGTATATTTTATGCTGCAACTAATTTGCATATAGTTGACCTCAAACCTCTGGTTTTTTTGGCTTTGGTTGTTTGTGACTTGGGAAAGCCGTAACTGGGAAGTTGGTAGCTAGTATTTTATGTACTGACATCAAATAACTTATCAGAATCCCAATTTGTTTTCATATCATTTTCTATTAGTTAGAAACACTCTATTTGCTTCTCTGTCATGCCAACCCGCGTCCAGCTATCAGAAAGAACGATTAATTACTTGAGTTCACAAAGTCTTGAAGAAGACAAGGTTTTTTTTTTTAAAAAAAAATTAAAATTGGAATTATATTGCCTTAACAAACGCTATTACATAACTTCTTACACAGAATCATACTATCGAGACCAAAACGAGGAACCTGTTACACCGTATAATTACAAATGAATTTTGTCATAGAACATTATAGAGCGCTACAACGACTATTGCCTTTTACTTCATAAGTAATTAATCCTTGTTTGTCATTAGCAATAATGGCTGCTCGTATTTGATTCACAATCTGTCCTGCAAGTTGTTAATGACACGTTTTCGCACTTTTATAAATTCTTCGATTTCTCTCCGTATAGAGTAAATGAGAATATGAAATCTTGTACGAATAATCACATCATTACGCTGGCCATGTTTCGTGCACCTTATGATTAAATTCAAAGTTTCTAGCCACTCAAAAGTGTACGGAGATAGTTGCAATATCACCATCAACTTGCTCCATATTGCTTTGCTATATAGACATTCAAAGAAAAGGTGGTTTCTAGTTTCATTCATTTGTTTACGAAGAACGCTGATGGGTCAAATTATCCGAACCATGCTTTGCTATATAGACATTCAAAGAAAAGGTGGTTTCTAGTCTCAGTCATCTGTTTACAAAGGACGCTGATGGGTCAAATTCTCCAAACCATCGATCTTTAGCTCTAACCCAATTTTTAATCACCAACCAAGTAAAAAACGGAGCTTTGGGGACTAATTTTGATTTCCAAGTGAGGTCAAACCAGGGTACTATCTCCATAGTTTGAACCATTAGCTTGTGACAAGATCGGTTGATGAACCCATTAAAGTAAGAGTAGATGTGAAAGAGGACAGTAATAAGGTAGGGTACGTAGCTCTGTCATTGAGAAAGAAAGAACACAAACGACATTTTGTGCTATGAAAAGGCTTCTGTTTTCCATAACTGTTGGCTTCTTTGATTATTGTATTTACCCATTTGGTTATTCATTATGACATGCCTAATTGCGCATGTTTTATCTAGCTTTAGATTATATAGCTTAATTTAAATAGTTAGTCACACTGCCGCACAAAAAAGACACCATCTTGGTCAACTTCAGGGAATTGTATAATCATTTGACCTACTTTTATGATTTAGATGGCTCGTCGTTTTGAGTAATACCATATATATTTTCCTGAAAAGTTAATAATTTGTACCGTAGACGATTAGATTCTAAATTTCTTCAAAGTTTAATTAAACCTCTAATATTTATTAATTAAATAATTCAATTGTGATTTAAATTAACTACTAATTTTTGTACATATAAAAATATGATATTCATTGAACTATGTTATATAATTATAAAATTATTAAAATTCTAATTTAACTTATTTGAAGAAGACATTATTTAATTTATACATATTACAGTTAAAGAACCAAATCTGCTTAATTAATTTATAAGTCTTAGTGAAGTTATATTATCTACTAGAATCAAATCTTTGACATTTTTTTTCTAATGCAACACATCATCTAAAATTGATTATATTTATATTTTCACATTATTTAATGATTTATTTTAATGAGAGTTAAAATATCTAATTTAATTAATTTAAAAAATCAATATTTATATTTATATTTTATTTTTATTTCAAATTTGAAGACTTATTTTGATCCTTTTATCTAAGTATTTTATAAACTTAAGCCATTAAAATTTATAACCAGGCTACCTTAAGCCATTAAAATTTATCCCCTCTTACCACTAGCTCTTCTCTAGCTACAACTCCTCCTTCCTCTTCCTCCACCCCTCCTCTCTAAAAAATCTTAAGCCATGAACTTCCATTACAACTTCTTACATTACCACTTCAATTCTCAGTAACTTGACTGTTAAATATTCCTCAAGTCACTAGGTTACTACTCCTTATACTAGTCTTAATGCCAAAACTAGCTAAAGATAAATGGTAAGGGATCCCTTTTCCATTAATCTCTATCATTGGCCCCCTTCTAATATGGATAGTTCATCTATAGTGTCTCCTCTATTGGATGTATTCCAAGAAAAAGCAAATTCTTGGTTAACAATACTAGTGAGTTTTTCTTAAGAAAAAGACTTATATTCTCTATAGTTCACTCATGGACAACCAAGCAAAAGAAGAGTGCAAGGTTTATGGAGGTCCTCTTAAATGAAGATAACCCTTTATCTTCACTTTCACCTTTACTACTTCTAATTAGAGGATCCTAAAAGAGGGACCTTGGCATCTCTCACATTTCCAAATTTTCTTTAATTTTAGAAGCTGAGTTTGGATTTGGAAAGAATTAAAGAGAATTAGGTACTTATATAGATTAACCTACATAATATTCCTCTAGAATAGTGGCCCACTAAGAGACTTAACCTCCTTACTAATTATTCTAACAGGTCCATCTGTATGGATAAAATTATAGCAAATAGAAGAATGTTAGTATATGCAAGAATTTGTATGGTTGTAGAGTTAAGAAAGGACTTACCAAATGTTATACCAATTCTTAGACTTATAGATGGTGAGTCACTAGTGAAGGATACAATAAGAGTCTCGTACCTTTGGAGACCCCCCAAATGCTTATCAAGAGAAATATTGGAAGCCTATAGTTAAAAGGTTTATTTGAGGAGACTACTGGGAATTAATAAAAGAGGTAACTATGGTGATAGAGAGGATGGCCCAACCTCAACATGTATATTGACTCTTATCACTAGCTCAGAGAAGAATGAGTTACAGACTCTAGTTCATCAAGAAGTACATTACTCCCCTAGCTTAGATCCCCTTATTAGTTCATAATGATATCTGACTCGATGATAAGGTTATTGTTGAACTAAGTTCTATTGCTAATGATATTTTGAACTTCATGGAGGTTAGCTCAAGTCCTAACGCCCATTTAAAGTTAGTTGTTCAAGTGGAAGACTCCCTTCTTAATGAGAAGTTCATTAGTGTAAACAAAAGAATGTTAGGTAGGAAAAGTTAAAATAAGAGGTCAAGGAGCCAACCAAACTCCTAATGAATTTTATATTTTAGAATGTAAGGTGCATCAATTGCTATAAAAAACAATAAACTTTAAGGGATTTTGTTAAAGAAATAAAACCAATATTTATTAGCATTTTAGAGTCCAAAATCAAGGCTAATAAGTGTAAGAGTATAACTTTTATGGGCAAACATTGGAATATAGTTTCTAACCATCTATTTAATCACTATAGATGGATCATAGTGGCTTTAGACCTGCACTAAATGGAGGTATCAGTGATTTACACAATAGACCAAATGATGCACTTGAATGTTATTTTGCTATAAAAGAGAATCAGGTTCTTTAAGAAAATTGTTTATGGCTAAAACGTATATTTTCAAATAAAACTATTATGAGAAAATTTAAGGGTCATTCATTTCTTAATATTTGATCATTAAATGATAATAGGAGACTTTAATAGCATTATTTATATCTCTGAAGTTGCTGGCAATTCCAACCTGAACAATTACAATGGTGACTTGAAAGAATGTGTTGTAGATGTTGAGGTTACTAACCTAAAATATGAAGCTAATTTATACACATGGAGTAATAAGCAATATGGGGAGTGAAACATAAGGAATAAATTAGATAGGGTCATTGTGAATGTAGATTGGCTCCAAGCTTTTCATAAAAGCATTTCTTCCTTTAGTAATCCAAGATTCTCATACCATAACCCTGTTATTGTTCAAAATATGATTTCTATCCAAATAAGGAATGCCCATTTCATTTCAATAACCTTTTTTTAAGGTGGAGGAATTTAAAGCCATTGTTAGGAAAAATATTGCCTATGAATTTTCTAGTAAGAAGTCCTATATTTTACATGAGAAAAATAATAATGGTGAAAAAGGAACTCAATCTCCTCAACTTTACTAGGTATAGGGATACTTAGTTGAGAATTGATGATTCTAAATCTTTTGTTTATAGAATCTAAGAGCAATTAATCTCCTTCCCAAAGGATGTAAACATATTAAAGAGGGTAAAGGAAGCTCTAAATGATTACTATAATGCTCTGAAGATTCACAATTCTCTTCTAAGACAAAAAGCAAGAGTTTTTTAGCTAAAGGAAGAATAAAAAATATTAAATTCTTTAATATATCAATGAATGCTAGAAAGAACACTAAAATAATGTCTTCTATTTTGAAGAATGATTGTGGGATGACAATTGCTCAATATGATATTAGCCATTAGTACTCAATTTTTTTAAAAAAAATACATTAGGAACTTAAGTTGTTAGCTCCTTGTTATTCCCTAATAGCACCTAAGAAGGGGGTGAATTAGGTTAAATCAAGATTTTTCCTTACGTTTGATTCTTTTATGAAAAGTTCCACAAATTATCACAATAGCAAATACAAAATAAAATTGATAAAAAAATCCTTGGTTACGTCCACTACCAAAAGTTATCTTAGATTTTCACTATAGATCTTCTTTTAAGGCAAAGAATGCCTTTTATATAATCTTTTATTTTGGCAAAGAGGAACCTCCTTCTTAATCTTTCTTCAAGGAAAATAGGAACCCCAAATAAGTTTTGATAACCCTAATACGATGATCTCAAACCCAACAACCAACTTAAAACTCAAAAATTGCTCATTTTGGTGTAATGATAATTACAAAGTCTCACTCACTCAAAATGAGAAAATGAATGCTCAAATGATTGAAAAATACTTACAAATGCATGTATAGAACACTCAAAAGCTTTGATGCTAAAAATAATCAGAAAACCCCTATTATAGTGTTTTAGGACCTAAAATAGTCGTTAGAGCCAAGAATTAACTATTGCAATGGCTATATTTGATGCACAATTCGACCAATGAAACATATTGGTTGACCAGTATGCAATAAAGGCTCCAAATTCACTAGCTTTTCGAACACTAGTTGACTAGTAAACATATTGGTCGACCAATAGTTGACCAATAAATCAACCAATATTGATTGGTTAACCACTATCCTATATATATAGGTTGATCAATCACACCAAAGACATGATTTTAATAACTTCAAAAACTCAAAACTAATTTGTTTAATGGAAATATTATTAAACACATCCTAAAATGTTCCATAAGTTTTATTTAAAAGATTAAGAGATTTTTATATTAAAATCAAAATCTCCAATGCCTCTTAATGAATATAAAGACTTATTCAATAAAGAAAAATGAAATGTTTATGCATGGTGAGCCTTTTAAATTATCAAAGATGGTCAAGATGAGCTTACAATAAGTAATACATGAAATAATCGTGATGTGTCTTGATTTATTGCTTGACTTGATCTTGATTTTGAAGATTAAAAAATGTCATCTTGTTCTTATATTCCTTCTCATCAATAACACTAAAAAAGCTCATTAGTAGTACTTACGTTATGTTATCATCAAAATTTTGATTAAAATCTCCCTTGGTTTATCAATCTCACACTTAATGATGACAAAATATTTATGATATTGGAAAGTATTATGAGACAAAGTACAACATATATCGAGAAAAAAATTAACCCCACTTAATTTTTGCATAAAAGAAAGAAAGTAAAATAAAAAGGCATAACATAAACACAATTCAATATAGAGAAATATTTAGAAAAACTACACATTGCCAAATAGATATAAAACTACATTTACTCCCTTTAAATTATAGTATTTCTCTAACATCATGCTAAATTTTTCTTCCCCTTTCTGGAATCATAAAAAATATTCAACTAGTTAAAGGTGGGAAATGAGACTCAATCAATCTATATAAGCCATCAAAGCAATGCATCGTGATGTCTAAAAAAGAGTGCAGCTCTCTATGCAATATGGAGTCAAATGCTTAGTAGCAGTGAGGCAAGCATCAGGTGGGGAGTGATGTTGTGGGCGAGAGGTAGTGGCTATAGATAGTATGGATCTAGAGGGGCTCGTTAGGACCATCGTACGACAGATGTTGAGGTTAAAGGTATTGATGCTGATGAGGTCTAGTCATTTGTCTATCAACCAATTGATACCCAATTCGGTAAAGAATAGTATAATGAAAGAAGAATTTAAATTTAATTTCATCACCAACGGGATGAATTTGTAAGTGTTGAAAAATAAGGCTAAGGATGAGAGCATATGGGATATTTTGTTTCCTCGTTTTGGTTTGATGAAAGTTATTCATATTGAGCAAAATAAAATGACCAAGGTTAATAGGTTGTACTAATATAAAGGTAGAGAAAAACCAAAGATCATCATGTCCTAGATAGGTAAAATGACCATTAGTGGAGACAAAGTTATATTTAATAAATAGGTGATGGAAATAAGAGATATCATTGAGGCTACGTGCGTCATTGAGGTTTTTATGGACCTTATCATTGGCATCCAATTCAAAACTATTTTGACTATGTTAGGCATAGAGTAAGGACGTACGGAGTATTTGGTATGAAAAGTACAGTAAAAAGGTCTTTTAGGTATAGGAATGCTTAAGATCTTGTTTATGAGATTAGTAGTAAGATGGATGTCAATACTATACACTTTAGAGAAAATATGAGTATCATCACGAATGACCTCTTGATGAAAATTAGTGTAAAATAGATGAACATTGGTAGGAATAATCCTACGGTCTTATTAAGGGGGGATTCTCAACCTTGATTAATAAAATAATGCATAAGACCATAATTCTTAAATTAATCTAGATTGGTAAAGGAACTGATACAATTATCATGTAGCTTCCGGGAGGCATAATCTTGGAATTGAGAAGAAGTAGTATCGAGGTATTCATCCTTGTTAGGAGATATGGGGGAAGAGGGAGGGGTCATAGATTGTTCCTGAATCTTAGGAATCTTAAAGGATGTATCGATAACTCTACCCCGTGTGTGCATCTTAGGTGTAAGATTAGGGTTTCCCCTAATTCATGCCATAAGTTTTGAAAAAGGGCTAATTATAAAAGGAAGTGCTAGAGGAAAATAAAGGCTAGTTATGGGGGTCCCCTGTAAGATAGATAAGAGAATACTACTATAGTCACAAGTTAACAAATTTAAAGATAAGGATAACATGTATGGCATTAATGGTCAAAAATGGTGTATACCAAAAATTGATGTGATGCAAAGTAGTGCGTAGTTTAAGAAAATAATTAAGTAAAACATACTACAAGGTAATTAAGAGTCTTAACAAAGCATTAATGAAATTAAGAGGACTTTAGCTTGTAGAAAGAGGAATTGCCTAATTAATGTTGATCAAAAACTGCATAATCAATGTATAAACAAAAGTAATAGAAAATTTTTGGTTTGATTAAAATTAAGCACAATTAAGGAAATTCATAATCAAAAGAAGTGTAAATAATTCATCAATTGAATGAGGAAATATTTAACTATGAGAGATTATGCGTAACAAGAAAATCCCCAAAATTGATTTAGGCAAAAATGTGATAAAGTGCAAATTAAAAAAATTACATAAAATTGAAAGTAAGTGAAAAACAATAGAACTTATATGCATCATAAATTGAAGGACCATTGAACCAATGATTCTTCAATTTTGAAAAATTCAATAAAATCCCTATGAATTTAGGGGATTCCCTATTATGAAACCCTAATTCACCCTAAATTCAAAATTGATGCAATTGAAAGTGTAATTCTTGAAATTAAATGCATAAACATACACAATCATGATAGAAATCAAGATTAGATTATTATATGATCATCGATGAGCAAAAGAAAACAAGAAATGGGAAAATATAAATTAGTAAGGTGAAGGGCATACAGTTGGCAATGGAGGAGTGTGGAAATAGAGTTCAACTGGTAGTTGTTTTGTGACGGTACAGCTAGTTGCAGTTGTAGGAGACACTTGGAACTTCTCTAAAGAAGTAGTGACACTACGAAGAAGAATTAGCATAGGAGAGGCCTAGAGATGGCTTGGAGGTGTTATGGATGTATGGTGGATAAATGGGTGTCCACTAGTAAAGGGTGCTAGGACTGGCAGAGAATCCAGAGGAAAAATAGTGGTAGAATGTTTAGTGGAGGAGGGAGGAAGAAACACCAAAGGTAGCAATAGTGAAAGAAGGGAGGGATTATTTATTTTTTAAGAACTCGATATATTGGTTTACCATTATGATTTATTGGTTAACCAGTATGTGTTTCTGGATACTAATAAGTGTTTATGTTTAACCATTAAGTGGTTTTGGTTGACCACTATAAATAACTGGTCGACTATTAAATATTGTTGGTCAACCAATGATGCAATCAAAACATCTAGAGGGTCTCCGGAGTAAAATAATTCAGGATTTAGCAAGATATGTTGACCAGTTTAAAACACTAGTCGAGCAGTTGTATTAGTTTATGTGACCAATCCTGCATCCAATTTGAGAACAAGCTTTCATAACATTGGTCAACCAACTTATGATATTAGTTGACTAGTAAGTTTTAGTATCTTACATCAAAACATTCAATGAGCAAGATAAATCATGTTAAAACCCAAATTGACTGAAATATTAACCTAGATATAATTTATGTAAGGGAATTTCCATCAATCATCCATAATTATCTTCTAATTGAGCATAGTCTATCTTCACCCATTCGTTTAGCCAATATATCGACTAATTAGTGTTGGGTATCTCCAAACTTTAATCCAATATCGCCATTTTGTACATGGTCTCTTATAAAATGGTATTTAATTTCTATGTATTTTGTCCTAGAATGTTGATTGTGAGATAAATGGCATTAGTATTATCACATAGCCTCTATGGTATTGCCTTAACTAAAGAATTTGAGCATAATAACTTTTGGCTGCCATGTATTCAGCTTCCGCCATTGACAAAACCACTTAATTTTATTTCTTGCTAAGCCTAGAAACTAGTGCATTTCCTAAGAATTGACAGGTTCCAAATGTGCTATTTCTATCCAAAAGATTACCAATAAAGTTTGCATTTGAGTAACAAATTAAGTCAAAGGATATATTCTTAAAGTGTCAAAGTCTTAGTGAAATGGTTCCGTACAAGTACCTATAGATGCACTTAACAATTAATCAATGTGATTCTCTAGGGCTTGATTGAAATCTAGCATGTATGCAAACGCTAAACATGATATTGGGTCTACTTGTAGTAAGATAAAGTAAGTTACCAATCATACCTTGATAAAGCTTTACATCCATGGGTTTGCCCTCTTCATCTTTGTTCAATTTTTATTTTCATACTCATAGATTTTCCTAATGGTTTGGCTTGATCCATTCCAAAGCATTTGAGTAGTTCTTTTGTTTACTTTTCTTTATTTATAAAGATAGCTTACTTCATTTGCTTGATTTATAGTTTAAGAAAGAAGTTGAGTTCTATAATCATACTCATCCCAAATTCCTTAATTATGCACTTGAAAATTTTTAACACGTATTCTCATATAATGCTTTGGAAAGTTTATAAATATGATTAGGTGCATCATGTATCTCAAACTCAGGAGGTTGATCGACATAAACTTTTTCTTGAATTAATCCATTTAGAAAAGCACTTTTAACATCTATTTGAAACAATCTGAAATCCATGTATGATGCAAATACAAGTAATAGCCTAATAGCTTCTAACCTAGCCATTGGGGAAAAAAGTTTCCTTAATGTTATATCCCCCTTTTGATTGTACTCTTTTGCTACTAATCTAACTTTATTGCTCAAAATAATACCTGATTCATGTAATTTATTTTTTAAAAGCCCACTTGGTACTTATGATTTGTTGATCACTACGTCTAGGTACTAAGTTCCATAAGTTACCCCTATTAAGTTAGTTCAATTCCTCATTCATTGCAAGAATCAAACTTCCATAATTGAGGACCTTTTCTATTTTCTTAGGTTCAATTTAAGAAATGACAGAAATATGAGATAAATCTTTGATATGAGATCTAATGATTACCCTTATTAAACATCACTTAAAATTTGATTAAGGTGATGGCTCTTTTTGAATTCTAATCTCTTAGAAGTTATTTATCCATTTTGTTTTCCTCACTTGGTTCAACAATCGATTCACGAGTAGTTTGTTGGACTCCTTTAAGAGTTATTAACTCTAGTTCTTTGGATATGCCTATATCATCATCTACAAAATCTATTTTGGATGTGAGGGGGTTAGATTCATCAAAAACAGTAGGTATAGCTTCTTCAATAGTAAGGCTCCTCCTATTAAATACTGTATATGCTTTGTTAGTTAAGGAATAGACATGAAATATCCCTTCATCTATTTTGGAATCAAATTTCCTTAAGTTATCTTTAGTATTCAAGATATAACACTTACAACCAAAAACTTTGAAGTAGTTAATTTTTGGCTTCTTTCCATGCCAAAGTTCATAAGGAGTTTTGTTTGAAGTTGAACTTATGTAGACTCTATTAAAAATGTGACAAATGGTGGCCACTGCGTCTTCCCAAAAATATTTAGGAAGATTATACTCATTAATTGTTGGATCCCGTTTCCGGAACCCAACTCATAACAAACGAATCATAGCTTAACTAATATCGCTTCATTTTTTTTT
>JAOQMQ010000196.1:27908280-27919593 GCA_027563845.1 Erythroxylum subrotundum
CCAAATGATGGATTTCTTGGATCAAGATGAAGCTTAGGCCTTCCTCCACCTTTTTACTCCTTGAACTTTCTTCAAACAACCACTTGGATCCTTGGAAAATCAAAGACCTAGCATGCCTTCTCTTTTTCTCCCCTTCTTTCCCTCTCTCACGACCACTCTCTCTTTTCTCCCTCAATTTTCGATTCTTCACTTTCAAATGCAAGACAACTTCTATTCTCTTCTTTCATTTTTTTCCTTTTATACTTCCCTTACTCACTTAAGCCCAAGCCCAACACAAGTCTTCTTCTCTTATATCCTCTTTAAGCCACTTAAGCCCACAAAGCCCAAATGACTTATAAGACTAAACCTTCTTCCACTTCTTCTTATACCAACACATTTTCCTCTTCTTTGATTTTTCATTGGGCCCAAAGCCCATTTTTTTCCTTACATCCCAACTAACATATTTAATTTCATCTACTTATGGTACCTAACATAATAAATGAAATTACCTAACATAATAAGTGCTTTTAATTTCATTTAATTCATGCTACCTACCTTATAAATGTTATCATTAAATTAATTAACACTTAATTTAGTTCATTAAGATTCATATTACTCTAATCATGCTTAATAACTAATCATGCTTAATAACATAAAAAAAAAAATTCGGGGCTAACAAAAATACCTCTCAAGTTGGCTCTCTTTTACTTGTAGATAACAATGCAAAGACCATCCTTCACTTAATGTTGCTTTAGAAGGATTGCATTTCCTTATTAGAGAGGATCTAAAAGAGAATCTTCAACTGGTGTAAAATAACTCTTACATTTGCTAGTCGGTTGCACTAATCAATTCTATGTTGAGCTGTAATCACACATTCTGGTCTTTACACATCTTCCTATCTAAAGGGGTAATGAAAGATATTGAAAAGATGTTCATAAATTTCCTATAGTCAAGGATAGATAGAGTTCTCACCTTTAAAAGTTAAATGGAAAGAGATATGCTTACCCAAATCAGTTGGTTGCTTCGACATCCATTCTTTGAAACTAACAAACAAAACACTAATCCTAAAAGGGTTTAGAAAATACTATTTAATATTGAAGCCTTTTGGATGAAATGGATTTGCACCTTTTTCTTTAAGGATAAGAGTTTTCAGGAAGTGAAAATCAAATCCGCAACATTTTGGTTTATGGGTTAATTGTTAAGATTAAAGGCATATTTTTACTATAAAACCCAATACATAACGAAGAATAGGAAAAAATCTTCTCTATGGTTTGATATAATTGGAGTACTCATGTTCTCCTCTCTAATCATCACTAGTTTCTTTCATTAACCTCCATATATACTATTTCCTGAAAGGTCAACTTGATTAACCACTCATATCATCAGACTCAGACTAGTAATTATGTCAATACTAGATAGCTCAGTTGTATTGGCAGTGAATGTGGATCAGTGCAATCCTCACTTGTTCAAAGGAAATAGTTAGATGCAACTATCTACTTGACTTGATGTTCTTTATGACTAGTGTTTCAATTGCACCTCAACATTTATTTCTTATTCTAGTTTGGTTATATTAGTTACATATTATGCTCAACTTATTTTTTGTTCTTGGCTACTTCTATTAGCTACATAGTGTGTTGTTTGAGTTGATTGTAATGGTTGAACTTAATCTCTTTGTTTTTGTTTTTTTTTTTTTGGTGCTTTTCTTAATATAATTTTTCTTTACGTTTCAAAAAATAATAATATACCTGTTGCTGTCCTTACCATACACAACTAAGGTACTTTAATGTCCTCATTCTGATGAACACCAAATACATAAGGAAATTGAGAAGGATGCAAAATTTAAAATGAAGTCTAAAAGGTTAGTTGAACAAGATTGTTGGGTTTGATGATCATAAGCCAGTTCGGCCATCAACTTTGGGACAGATTCCAATTGCTTTAACGCTCTCAATTGATCTCTTTATCAAACCTTTACCCACTTTTTACGTAACAATATATCTTCTCCACGAGCCTAATTCATGATCCATACACCTTAACACTCCAATGCTGAAAAATAAGAAATAACCGAAATTCAATTATAATCACGTTGTCATAAATATACAAATTGACGTCATCAACATCTAATAATCAATCATGCCTTAATATCTAAAAGGTTGTATACAACAAAGAATTAGTCGGTCCCCCGCGCCAACATTCTCTCAGGACATCACCAACCCCAACCGGTTAGCAGCCGGTCCAACTACCCCACTTCAGCGGTTCGAACCGGACTTCCATCTCCAATATATACCTCTTGCAATCACCTTCGCTAATTCAGGACATACAAACTAAAACACCAAAACACGAGAACAAGGAGACGGTTAGGGAACTAGAAGAAGAACCGTTGAAATGGCTAACAATGGTGAAGAACAGCAAACTCAGGTCAGCAGACACCAGGAAGTTGGCCACAAGAGTCTGTTACAAAGCGACGATCTTTACCAGGTTGTTGAAAAGAAAAAAGCAAAGCTTGTAGAAAAATGATAAATGGCATGCTTAGAATTTCTATTTTCTTTTCTGTACTGATGTTAGTTTTTGCTTTTTGTTTCTGGGATTCTGGGTTTCTAGTATATTCTTGAGACTAGTGTTTATCCAAGAGAGCCTGAATCCATGAAGGAGCTGAGGGAGTTGACTGCCAAGCATCCTTGGTATGTTTGATTGAAGAAAGTTGTGTTCTTGCTCTTTTTTTTGGTCTATTATTTATGGAAAGATTAATAATTTGATATGGTAATTTGGGATATAATATACCAGGAACATCATGACTACATCAGCCGATGAAGGGCAATTTTTGAACATGATTTTAAAACTTGTAAATGCCAAGAATACCATGGAGATTGGTGTATACACTGGCTATTCTCTTCTTGCCACTGCTCTTGCTCTTCCTGAAGATGGAAAGGTACTCTCTTTTATAATCAAGCATAGAAAACCATATCATGAATTAATAGTCAGAAGAAAACGGGATCAAACTGTGTTTTACAATGATTGTTGCAGATTCTTGCCATGGATATTAACAGAGAGAACTATGAGTTAGGTCTGCCTGTAATCCAAAAAGCTGGCGTCGCCCACAAGATTGATTTTAGAGAGGGCCCTGCTCTACCAGTTCTTGATCAGATGATTGAAGATGTAAGAAAATTGGTGTTGTTTTTTGGCCAAATGCATTTGCTTTTGTATTTTACAGAAATGAGTCATGAGATTTTATCCTTGTATCATCCATGTCCCAACTTCCAAGATTGATTTGCTGTGAATTACAGGGTAAGTTCCATGGGAGCTTTGACTTCATCTTTGTGGACGCTGATAAGGACAACTATCTGAACTATCACAATAGGCTCATCGAGCTTGTGAAAGTTGGAGGATTGATCGGGTACGACAATACCCTGTGGAATGGATCTGTGGTGGCACCACCTGATGCACCACTGAGGAAGTATGTCAGGTACTACAGGGACTTTGTTTTGGAGCTCAATAAGGCCCTTGCTGCTGATCCTAGGATCGAGATTTGCATGCTTCCTGTTGGAGATGGGATCACTCTATGCCGTCGGATCAGCTGAATTGGAAAACCGTGAAGACACGTCAAGAATTGTTTTTCTTTCTTTTCTTCTCCTACCTTGCAACCACTGGACTGGACTCGAATGGATAATGTAATAACATTTTCAGTTTTACTGATATTTCCAAGGCCTTGTTCTCCTGCTGCCCTTTAAACCAAAGAATTATTATATATGTGGTGGTTTTGAAGCATTAAAATATATTTTTAAAAAGAAAAGAAACCAGCGCACCATTGTAATTTCGTACTCATGGCTGCCTGCCTGCCATTTTCATAATGATCAAGAACCAAAATATAAAAACAATATAGAAGCATAACGCGTCGTGCTGTATAAAATTATAAATAATGCAACTCAACTTTCTGAACTAAACAATGTTTTGCGATTATCTGATGGAATGAGAAAGGAAAAGCAAATGTTGTCTTCTAGGTTGCTCGCGGATGATTGAACTATTAGTAAATGTCAATAACGTATAGCATCGACGGTCCAGAATAGAGAACAAATGTAGAATACAGGGATTGTAGAGTTATTAGGTACAGATGATTTGTTTATATGATAAGGAAACGTTCTACTCGTTTGTTGCAGTCACCTAACGTTGGAGACAAAGTTGCAACCAACTAACCCCACTAAGCAAGACTTTAGAAACAACCCATTATGTTTATGGAGGTTGCAGTTGCATGCTTATACGATGTGGCCCCCAGTACATGGATTCTTTATGACACTGTTCCAACTTTTTTCTGTTAGGCAATTCGGCTTTTGGTTTTTGCACAAAGACAAAAGTAAAGTACACCAAATTAAGATTTCTTGTTTTTATTTTATGATTATCATCTTTCCTTATAAAAATAAAATCATTTAATCATTAATATAAATTAATTTTATTAATTATTTAATTATAATTTCCATATATTGTATATTTTATTAATTATTTAATTATAATTTCCATATATTGTATAATATTTATTTGAACTGTCACAGTAATTAAACAAACTTCTTATATTACTAGCAATTATAATATAAATTAAGGAGTCATTTGATTCTAGACTTTTAGTTTTTGTTTTCTAGTTCTTTTTTATTAAAAAAATCTGTTTAGTTGAGATTTTTAATATAAAAACTAAAAACAAAAATGTGAAATTTATAGAAAGAAACTAAAAACAAAAACATGTTTAGTTTTATCATGTGAGTATATTTTTGTAATTATACTCTTATGTTAATAATTTTAATATAATACATTATGTTTTAAAATTAATTAATTGTCATTATACCTAAAATTAAAATAATGCAAATTAAATATAGTTAAAATTAATTAATTATCATTGATGCATTTATCGATTTATATTTAGTGCTCACAGGTCCTATATAAGACCTACTCATCTCATACTTAGAGCAAGTGAGCATTGAATCTTATCAGATTCATTAAAACAAACAAACAAAATGGACATGTTCCCTTTGATCTTCTGTTTTTGAATTGTACTGACCCGTGGCGATACACAAGTTGAAAAACCTGACTTCTGTGAGATTAACAACGCGAACATGACCGCCAAGTTCACCAACTGGGGCGCATCTCTCGTCTCCTACATTTGTCCTGACAAAACTGGTACACCCTTTTTGTGTTCTTCAAATCCTGAAATCAATTCTTGAAAATGTGCATATTACTCAACCATGGATGTTGTCTTTTCCAGGAAATAAATCCAATCTTGTTCTTGGGTACGTGTTGAAGACTGGTATAAAGGCAGATAGTATGCACTGGACATGGCGGAACGACGATTGACCACCAAAATTGGGAAGAGATAAGGTTGAGAAAGTGGTAAAAAGGCTAATGAGTGGTGGTAAAGAGGTGGCAGAGGTCAAGAGCTTGTAGAATAATAGAAATTGATGAATTAAAGTATTTGGTTTCAATTATGCTACAGTAACATGCAGAGTTGGGAGAGGTTGCAGAATAATAGAAATTGGTGAATTAAAGTATTTAGTTTCAAATTATTGAAACTAAATAAAATACTTTAATTCATCAACTACATTTTCTTTCACTTCTGCAACACTTGTTTTAAGAGAAAGACGAAGATGATAGTTTTTTCGTTGATTTCTATGTACAGAGACGTTTTAACGCAAGCAACAGAAATAACTCAAAAGCACACACAAGCAACAAATACGAAAAGAAACACATGGAAATAAATAGGAAACGGGTATATATAACTGAAGACGTAGAAGATACTAAAGTCGGCATAGGGATACAAATAAGATTTGAATACTAAAGTCGGCATAGGGATACAAATAAGATTTGATTTCATGAAACATACAAACCTGCTTTAAAAATACACGAAAATGTCATTTTTATTTTTTCATAAAATTGTTGCCATTTTCTTATTTTTAGCAAGGAAAAACGAAAATAACTTCAACCAAACACCTTTTTACCTTTTATGAAAACAACAACGAGAAAAAAAAAAAGAGGGAACCAAACCAAACACCACTTTAAGAAATCAAGACAATAATTCTAAATATGTTGTTTTCTATATTTGATAAAATTATCATTATTTTATTTAAAAATAAAAGTTTAAAATATTTATTTCCAAATAAAATTTACTTTTAACAATTTAAAATTCCTTTTATAATTTTTAGAATATACTTAATGATAAAATAATTCTAGTTATTAACTTTTTTATTTTAAAATATTTAAACACAAATAAATTTAAGAATATATTAAAATACCTATAAATACTAATAATGAAATCAAGATGTCAACAATACAGATTGGATCATACTGTTCAAATTTTAAAAAAATCACAATTAAAATCAAACAAACCCTAAAACATTTTTTTCTCTTACAAGTGCAATTTCCTTTTTTGTTCTCAGAATAGTTTCAACGACAAATTCTGTCCTAATAGTAAGGAAGAACCTACATGAAGTTGAGTTTCAAACTTGATTTTGCAAGTAATAAAAAAATCGTAAATTACTGATTATATAAATTTAGTATAGTATTAAACAAAATTAATAATTATGTTGATATTTAGTATTGAATATTTAAAATGATAATCAAAATTTTTTTTACTCATATGTAGTTATTATATAACCTTTTTTGTACATAATTACTTAAAAATACTTTATATTTTATACATAATTAACTAAAAATTTTCGATGATTTATAAAATTATTAATTTTTAAATAATTATAAATGATTTTATGATAAGAATAAAAGTATAACCATTTCAAAAATTAAACCAATAAGACAAAAGTTTAAAGTTTAAAAGATCTAATCGATATTAAATTATCATAAAACTACATAAAAATTAAATAAATTTAAGGAATTTAAATCATTATTAAAAGAGATTGTTAAATTAAAAATTGTTTAAATAATTGCTAAATAAAAACTTATTTATTTATTTTAATTTATAAAAACATAAATTTTCAAAAATTATCAAATTAATTAATTTAATAAAAAATTATTAAAATAAATCAAACTAAAAAATTAAACAATTCAAAATTTTCACTTGAATTTTTTAATCATTGATTAATGAAATAAAATAAAATAATCTAAAAAACATAATATGTAATTTTGGTGATAATATTTTAATAAGAATAAAATATCTTAATAATAACTCCATAATATTATATCTTATTTAGTAACCTACAATAAAGAGAAAGGAATGAAAATGTAACTTTTATTCCATAACTTTTAATTGTTTAATTATTGCAATAGATAAAATAGAAAATGACAAAACTAAAATAAACCCTAAACAATCCTAGACGTTTATACCTACAAAGTGTGATTATAAATTAGAATCAAAAATCCAAAATAAGAGATAAAATATAATATTCTAAAATTGCTAAGGATTCATTCTAATTATTTCATGATTACCAAATAAGACGTAAATGATAAAGCCTTGCTTCGACTTGAATCACTGTGACCAATTCTATCAAATCAAATGAAAGCCAACTTTCGGCATTAACTATACACGAGCCATCTTTACTCGAACTTCAATGTGATTCCCCAACGTGCAAGTTTGAAGGAACAACAAAATCAGTATGAAATTATTAATTTAATAGGCTAAATTATGACGGAAATCGCAAGCACTTCAATGAAAAGTGTAGAACAAAGTTATATCTTCTAAAACAAACCAAAAAGATAAATAAAAAATATGTATCTGAAATATGAAATGGCTCAAATTGGAGCTACCAACCTTTTAAAACTAAAAGGATGAATTACTGAAACACATAACAATGGTTAATACTTCTTAGGGGTCTTTAAATCATTAACTCCTATTTCCATTGGCACATTGATGCAAAGGGAGAAAGAAAAAGAAAATTGCATGGACAATAAAATTTGACGAGCCAGTGCTTGCCGTCCCAATACTACATATTTGCACCTTACATGTCCGAATTGGTCAAACTAATAAGAGAATAGCGAACCCCTGAAACCAAATCTTTAATCATCTATCTTTTATTCAAAACCCAAATGAATATCACATAACAAACACCAGCAAAAGGTAGATCACACAGTATAGTCACGAAACAGAAGTGTTAAACTTCTATTGCGCAATCTCATTAGCCAGGTATAAGCTCAGTAAATATTCTCAATCACAACAAATATTTACAACAAAAATTCACGGGGCCAAGTCACCTATCAACCAGAATTCAAGACGAGAACACTCCCACTCCAAAATGCAAATACCATGCCAGGACCCAAAGGAAAAACCTAAATTCATCACCGTGGCCTGGATAAGGAACACAAACGACAGCAAATCCAGACAACCCATATGAAAACCTATCCAAAAGTTTTTTAAAAAAAAACATGGAATCAACCCTGATCATTCAGCGAGTTTAAACTTGAAATATCTCAAAAATATAACTTAAAAACACATATGCTTCAATTATCAAATCCCCTTGTTTCAATACACCCCAAGTATATAGAACCCTTTCATTATAATAGCCAAATTTCATCGATTATAGTACCTACTGAAGTTAAAGAACTCTCTTCTGAAAACAATTAACAAGTAAGAAGCCACTGCATCCAACAAGACATAAAAAGCATAACCAGTACATCATGTAAAAACTAAACAAAACACCACAAGCAAATGCAAACTTTAGGTAAAAGCTGTAACCAAAATAATCAAAACAAATTATGTCACAAATCATTTAACTTCACATTTGCAATAATCACATCATATAAGCACCGACCTAAACCAATTCATAGGTGCACCAAAACCATAAATTACTAATTCTCACAAAAATAGGCAGACTGGTAATGTTCAACAGTAGATTGTTGATAATTCATAGCAGATTAAAAAAAACTCGGCAGTTTAACTCATTGTAACGAGTAGCCTATTGTGAATCAAAATTTAGCCACTTTAACAACCACAAAGTCCACAAATATAAGCCCTTCGTAATAGTCCAAAAAAAACACGAAAACACTCAATTCTGAAACAATTAAAACACAAAGTAATCTAATTGCATTAAAACTCTTAAGCTTGTAAAATCAACGGTAACTCTTCTGGAACCTGGCACGAGCACCGCGACCACCAAACTTCTTGGGCTCGCAGCGCCTTGGGTCCGCCACGAGAAGTGTCCTATCGTACCTGACCAAGATGTCCTTTATTTCCTTCTTGCTCTGCTCGTCCACATACTTCTGATAAAACGCGACCAGAGCTTTGGCTATGCTCTGCCTGATGGCGTAGATCTGAGAGGTGTGACCGCCGCCCTTGACGCGGATCCTCATGTCGACGCCGGCGAAGCGGTGACGGCCGAGGAGGAGAATGGGCTCGTAGGCCTTAAACCGGAGAATCTCCGGCTCGACGAGCTCGATTGGGCAGCCGTTGATCTTGATCAGGCCTCGACCGCGCTTGCAGTAGGTGACGGCGACGGCCGTTTTCTTCCGGCCGAAGCACTGGACGGACTCTATAGGAGCTGCTGCCGCCATTGTTGGGGTTGGAGCCAAAAGCAAACGTTAAGAGAGAAACCCTACGTACAGAAAAAAGAGGGAGAGGTTTTCTTTTATAGTGCCGTGTTAGGGTTTATATACTAGATATATATTTCAAATAAAATTTGATTTAATAATTAAATATATTTAAAATAAATATTAATTTTTAAATTATTAATTTTAATGAAATAAAATAATTTTATTAATAAATATTTTATAAGAGATTAGAGTAATTGTATTTAATTAAAAATAATTTATTGTAAAGTTTTATCTAATATGTAAAATAAAAATATAGCTATATTAAAATCAATAACCAAGCAAAATTTTGTTTTTATTTTAAAAGAAAAAACTGAATACAATTAAAAATTAAAAATTATGGCATAAAAGTAGAAGTAGACTCAATATTATTTGATTGAATAATTGACCCAGCTCCTTGTTGTTTGAAGAACTCCTCCACTTCAATTAGGCCAAAAAAGGAAAGACCTTTCTTTCTGGATGTAGGAAAATCATGATCGGGATAGCGGACCCAAAGTTATGGAGCTTTGGTGTGGGTCTCGATATTCTGGTGTCTTAGGCGTAGAGGGATCACACCAATTCATCCCGAACTTGGTGGTTAAACTCTACTGCGGTGAAGATACTACGGGGGAGGTCGCGCGAAAAAATAGCCAGCTACTAAACTTGAATTTAACGAATCGACGTGCATCACTTAAAGTTTTGTTGTATTTTGTTTGCCAGTGTTCGATTTAGAATTAAGTTAAAAGGATTGTTTACTGTCCGTAGTGTTCTTATAACGTAAGTCGTACGGTGCCAAACTCTAGAAAAGTAAGATAGAATGAAAACAAAATTGTGGAATCCATGTACACACGCATAACAAAGAAAAAAGGGAAAGAAACAAATTATAACTATTAGAAAGTCTTAATTTGAATAACAATATTACCCTTCAAGTTTTGCTTTGATTTTGACTGATCAATCTATGACGAATGAGATTATAAAATTGACGTCAGCATTAAATGACCTGTGGTCATTCAGATTAACAATATGTATGGACCATTCTTATATAATAGGCATAGCAATAGCAGTAGCCACTCTCCTGTCCTTTTTCTCCGCGTTCAGTCTGTTTGTTTATCTTGACATTTTTGCCTTTGCTCATGAAGAACAACGCTTTCCGGAGGCAACAACCTGCGGCCAACCCCAACTAACTCTAAATAAAATACTCATCACGTCTTCTAGGTGGATGGTATATTCTTTCTTACAAATGATTAAGTGGGATTATGGTAAATGGCTTAAATTCCCAATCATAGTTTTCTACTAAATTTAAAAATCTCTTGAAAAATTTTATGTACATTATTAATTTATTACATTAATGATTTATCATATTTTGTTAATAATTAACAATATATTTTTATTTTTCAATACTATTTTATTAAATTTCAATTTGAACCCACAAGAAAAGGTTCTTCAAAAGTCCACATCCAAACAGTTGTATTCGTTCCATTTATCAAGACTAAATATTGTTCCAATATCCCAATATTTGGTGAAATTTGAATTCAGGTATATCCGAAAGTCTCGTATGATATAGAAGTCATAACTAATTTAACCGTTTAAAGAAACGAATCTTGCACCAAAGCAAAACTTTAGAAGCGACATTTTGGAATATGTAGCTTGGTTTCATTTTCAAGGTTCTTGTTGTTTTCTGTTTTTATTTTTCTTTTAAATTAAAATAAAATTTTGTTTGATTGTTAATGTTAATATAGTTATATTTTTATTACTGATAATAACTATATATTAGATAAAACTTAAAAATAAATTATTTTTAATAAATAAATTTTATTTTAATCTCTTATAAAAATGTTTATTTAA
>JAOQMQ010000196.1:27941336-27972627 GCA_027563845.1 Erythroxylum subrotundum
AATTTGAAAGGTTAGCTGTTAAATAATCAGGTGATTCAATGATAGTTCGGAGGTAGATCATATCCAAAAATATGCTTACGGAGACCTTGAATTGAAGATGGAAAGCTCAAGCAAAGAAAGCATGTCATTAGACTTCCTAGTCTCCACCAGAAATTAAGCACCAGATTAATAGTACAGCTATATTTTTGTTGTATGGAACAAGAATATGTTGTTCAGCGCTGCAAATTGGCACGACAAGAAAATGACTTTGCCCATGCCTATAGTATAAGGACAGTTCCTGTATTTTATGCTCTTGTGCTGGTGATTGGTGCCTGCAAAGCACGAGATACGTTCATTTATCCATAGAATGAGACTAAGTATCACAAACTAGATCTAACCAGTGTCTAGCAGTTAACACCAAAACCAATTATCAGATATGGTTGGCATTGCTATTGACAAATGAAATTATAATTACTTTGATAAGGAGTACCTAGAAAACCTATACATATCTTTCTAAACAGAGAAAGAAGCATCACGCCCAAGCTATATCACTCTCTCGAATCAAGTCAGGAAAATCATGCACCAATACATATGATGATCTATCAGAACATGGGAGAGGGGTTTGATCGTCCCATTTGAGCATTTGTTCAGTATCAGCAATGGAATAGTCCATCTTGGCTTTTAGGCCTTTGGCAGTTGGGACTTCTTAACACTTTGTTTTTTCCTTCTCATCAGTAGCCTCCTCAGCATACCAATTCCTCCCTGCTTTTTGGTAGGAACAATAGCCAGAGCCCCAGCTGGACTACTATCAGGTTTACATGCCAACACATTAATAGCATGAGATGGATTTTGTGTATGTGTGTCTGCTGTGGGAGATCTCAGAATAATCGCTTTAGCATTGTCTTCAGCCACCATTTGATCGCGTAAGGAGAATCGCTTGATAAAGTTTTTGGTATTGATGGCGGTGCTTGTGGCATTAGTGGTCGTGAAAACCCTGTCTAGTAGTGCTACTTCCCTTGGTGAAGCTAGTGCCCTGAGCTGCTTTCCAAGGTTAAGGATGGTTTCTTGGCATTCTGCCAATTTTATAGAGGCTGATGTCATCTCCCAACCCTGAAAATTTCCGTGCTTTTTTCTATTCAGAATATAATTATATAATTCTGGTAATATTGTACTATTCAAAAGAACTTACATTGTGTGGTTGCGTTCCTTGCTCATCACGGCTTAGAGTTTCCATCTTTGCAACACTGAAATGTTACAGAAACGTCAACGAAGTCATTTCTATCAAGTAGTATTCATCATAGATTGCTTAGGAGACAAGAGGATGACAACCATTACCTTTCCACCTGGAGTTGAAGATCAAGACACGTTGCTTCTAGGTCTTCACAACAGTTGTTCTTATCTTCCAATTCTACTTCAAGTGATGACAACTTCTGTAATACCTCATTCAACTTTGCTTTGGCAACTGTAAGCTGAGTGTCAAGATCTTCATTGATTGACTTTTGATTTTCAAATTGATCCTCAATTAGTCCCTTGGATTCTTTGAGAGTCACAACTTCTGCTTTTAGGTTTTGGAGGCTTCTTTCTGATTCCTCACGTTGCTTATTCAATACCTCAGTTTTATTGGTCGCAGACTGTAGCCTGTCTTCTACATCTCTTTTAGCAGATTCCATGTGTTTTAGATCTTCTTTCAGTCTCTTGTTTTCATCTTGCAGAAAAGACTTTGCACACTCTGTTTGGGATGTGGTATGATCACGTGGAGAAGTTATTAAGCGCAACCAGGATGGCTGCTCTTTGGATAGACAAATTGGTTTTGATTGCACGGGTGCAACTCCAACGTGGTTTTCAGTTTCTGGTGAATTCCAATCAAAGTACTTACTGATCTTATCCCTTGCATTTGAAGCATCTTGCGGGGTTACAACGTTGTTCATGGTCCAGTCTAACGTAAGTAACAACTCCTCGGCAAAATCTTCAAGGCCCACTTTTCCATCCAACAGGCCCTTGCAGATGTCAACAAATCGCTGTAGAACAGCATTAAGTTCACAACTTCTCCATTGGAAAACATGGACAAAGTAGTCTGAAGCTGCTGTTGATGGTGTGGAATTAGAATAATCGATGGCTGAAGAATTTAGTACCAGTTTTTCAACGAGCTGAACAATGCTGCAGATTGACTTACTCAGACTGGATGGACCACATGGCCGACTTGTTTTCATTGCAGTGTTGGCACTATTGGAAGCTTGGTTCGATGAACAGTTTGTCAGGGACTTCAAAGGGATATGAGTTTTAAGAGTAGATTCTGTATGATGCCTTGACGTCCGAGTGGTGTCATCTTCCAGGACATTTGCATAATGTACATAACCCAATGCAATTTTAATGTCCTCAAGAAGCTCAATGAGACTTCGTTTTGAACTGCGCTGCTCTTTAAGCATTGCATTTAAAACATCCTGAATCCAGTCAAAAGGTTTGCCGTTAGGAATATCTTTTGAGTGGATTTCCTGATTATCTTTGCCACAGCCAAAATCACTTTGCTCCGCTGGAACTAGTTCCTTACCAGCTGACGAAAGATGGTTATCATCGTCAGGAGGTGCTTCCACAGAAACTACAACTAGTTTCTCCATTTCAGCAAAATCATGCATTAAATTCATGTCCGGAAACTCAATGACTCTGCTTTCAGATGGACTCTTAGGTTTCCTATCTCTGAAAATCTCCAATTCCGATATTAGCGCATCAGCCCACGAATTTGAGGAGCTAACCCTATAAGAACTGCACACATCTAGACCTGGTATTGGATACAGTTCCTGGGATAATTGATCACCCTGAGTCAACTCCAGAGATTTCTGACCACCAGAAACGTCCAGAAGCTTAGCTTCAACTTGTGATAACCTTGAAACTGCTCGGGAAAACATGATCCTCGAAGATTGAAGGTCAGCATTTTTTTTGGTTAATATTTCTCTTAGAGTTCTATTTTCTTGTTCCATACCGCGTAACCTCTCAATCAGGCAATCTGTTTTCTTGACAGGAGTTTCAGAAAATCTTTCCATGGCCGTTTCCATAAGAATCAAATCTTTTGTAGGATTTGGCTTCCTTCTAAAATTCACTGGGTCCCGTCCGTGCATTTCAATTTCACTCTTGATCTTTTCTGTTGCAGCGAGACCTGGCAATCTCTTCTGCATCAAAGCGCGCAGTCTCTGGCATTCTGCTTCCAGTTTTGCCAATTTCTTCACACTCTCCAATTGTTGGCTGTGCGATGCATCAGCAAGCTGACGGGTATATTCAAGCTTCTCATTACGAACCTGAAGCTCCTTCTCTAGCATGTGAAACTCGTACTTCAGAAAAGCATTCTCCTTTTCAGTAGAATCTAATCTAGCCATTAAAGCGTTGAATTCTGCTACTGTTTGAGTTGCACGCCTACGTAGCTCTTCTACCAAGTTCTCTTTTACCAAGAGTGCGTTGCTTAGATTAGTGTTTTCAATAGCTAAATTGGCAAGATTTTTGCTCATCTCCATCAATCTGTCCTCTAGTTTTCTCTGTACCTTCTGAAATTCGGTTGATGCCTTTAAGAGAGCATCTTGCATCTTTGGGTCCTGTTCTTCTTGAAGAGAGGTAACCTGCAGCATGCACTGCTTGAATGCAGTGTCAGAATAAGTTGATCTTTCATTTGCAGCTATACCCTGTTCGTCCTCTCCCTTGTTAACGCTAAGAACTTCCTCTTCTGATTTTCCCTCGCCTATAAGGAAGTAATTAGCCAGAAGGAACATGATCACTCTAAAAGCGAGTAACAAAATGACTTGCATATTAAAAATGTTCGAAGGTCACGAGTGAATTACCTGCAATGGCTTCTTTTGATATTAAATCGTGACTTGTCAGAGGATCAGCTTTGGCATGACTATCAAGGAGCACTGAAGCTAACTTCTCATTGAGATTCCTCACATGTCTAGTTGGCCCAACTTCACATCCCCCCGGAAGCATTGATCCCTACAGTATGAAACAAGGATAAAGGATCTCATCATCGACTGCAATTCTTTTCAGAGGAGCTTGTTGGGATGCAAAAGAGAAGCCTCCCTTACCTCTTCATCAATTACTTTCACAGGTATGCCAAATTTGCTCGTTGTGACTATCGTCTTCTCCGAGGGTTTCTTCCTCCAAAGCCATGTCCTATTATCCATACTTCAACTTCTAGCGATACAAAAAAATGAAAGCTGCAAGCGA
This sequence comes from Erythroxylum subrotundum, assembly GCA_027563845.1. Classification (NCBI taxonomy): domain Eukaryota; kingdom Viridiplantae; phylum Streptophyta; class Magnoliopsida; order Malpighiales; family Erythroxylaceae; genus Erythroxylum; species Erythroxylum subrotundum. The sequence goes on from JAOQMQ010000196.1 coordinate 27,945,522, forward strand.
TCGGTGAAGGACTAATCTTGCAGAAGTACAAACGACATTAGCAAAAATTAAACTAGCAGTATATGATTAGAGCTTATCTTGTACTATCAAATGCCTATTGAACATCAATGTTTTTCATTAAATATTCTTGACTTCAAGGCGCTCAACACCTATCAATCACTTGATGGAACACAACGGCAATAGGGATGAGGTGGGAAGGAATAAACAAAAGGTGGGAATGTCATCTCTTCTGTTAGCTGAAGAATACAACCACCCGGACAGACACAAAGAGTAAGGAACCAAAAAAGTGCAATCATAGCAATTGAACAGTGGAGATGAAAGGAAAGTTAGAACTTTACTAGACTATCCAGGGAAAGAAAGACAAATCAGAAGAAGATAATCAGAAACTGTCACTCATAGTCAATCAAATATTGACAAATTCCCGACCCTGGTATTCAACTTCGAGATGGAGTATTGTCCACATAAGGCCAAATCATTTATGACGAACTACATGGTGAGCATTCATGAGCAACAGTTGAACCTGATCGCTAGCAGTAAAGATGATTTCAAACTAAGATGCTAAACCATCAAGGAAAGAAGGTGCTACTGTAGATGACACAACAAAAAGACTACCAAGAATCAGCCACAACCATAAACTCAGAGCAAAATCAACAAGCATCATGGCCTCATACACAAGGAAATGCAGATAACACGCACGAAAATCCTAGCTAGAAAGAGAGTATGTGTATGGGGTGGTGACTGGTGAGTATGTACAGCTCTTACCTGGACACGAAGATCATTAACAACGACGTGGATCCTGCAAGATCAATGATGCCAACAGGTTTAACTTTAAGAGAGAGAATCGGACACGTATGTAGATACTCTCCTAGAACAAAGGCACCAAGCAAGGGCCTTGATTGACGAAGTGAGGTGGTGACAGTGAAGTGATGATACACAGAAACTCACCAACTTAGCTTTATGTAACAAGAGAAAGGAACTGTTAGGACAGTTTTGCATAGGATGCCACCGACAACTTACCTTAGGCTACTAATTATATGTGCATGAAAGTGACGGAGAGGTCCAGTAACGACCCCAGAAGCAGGAAAAAAGAGATGGTAAGAGTCATCAACGGAACCAAATATAGACTTAGTGAACAGCACGCACTGTGTCAGTCTCAGGGATATGATTTGGTTTATTTCTTTTAGTAGCCAAAGCTTCACCTTTGAAGCAACGTTTAAATTCTTACCACCGCATGCGCTTGGGATTTGTTCTTCGACCTTTCCCTTTTTCTTTAAATTTTGCAAAGAAAAACTTTTACCCTTCCCAATAAAACTTTGCACCAAAGAGGTAATGATACATTACACATGGACCGGAACGAGGTGTTGACAAAAAGTTGAAGAAAGGTCAATGCTACTTTTGACCTCGAATCTATAACAATATTATTAGGAAGTAGAATCGAAACCACTCATCCCAAATTCCACAAATGCCCCTACTCCTTACCCCTCTCTCTCTTCGTTTCCTTTTCGATTAAATTTTTTTCCCCAATCCCAAACGCTCGCCTCACAGACCTAACCCACCGGGTCAACCCGCCCCAACTCGCCTTTCTCCGATGGAGATCGCCTCCGACCACCACGGAGATAACGCCGACGGAATGAATTCGCTGTCTTCGCCTTCTGCTTCTTGTTCTGCTGCGTTGTTGAACCGCGATTCGATTGAGGAGGAGGAGAGTAGAGGAGCGAGGTACGACGAAGACGACGATGAGGAGGAGGAGGACGTGTGCAGGATCTGCCGGAATCCGGGGGAAGACGAGAATCCGTTGAGGTATCCATGTGCGTGTAGCGGGAGTATCAAGTTTGTTCATCAAGATTGCCTCCTCCAATGGCTTACTCACAGCAACGCTCGTCAATGCGAGGTCTCGCTGGTTATATTATTTGATTTAGGATTTGAAGAGATTCCAATTCGCTCTCTCTTTTTTTATTTATTTGCGTTTCTGTTATTATCTTAGCAAATTAAATTGTGGTTTGATGTGATCCTGTCACAAAAAATTTGTGAGGATTATGCGTTTCTTTTACATGTACTTTGGCTTATATTTGAGTGTTTGGTAGAGGATGTTTAGTGGAGTTTCATCTAATTTTTTATTCATGAAGACCTATTCAAAACTTGTGCAATTTGCATGTGGCAACAATAAACATGCTCTGGATATGTTCGGCTCACTGAAATTTTAAGTATAAAGATCATAGTTTAGGAATGAATTGTTGTAGGATACAAGTTGTCATGCGTTCCGTTTTTTACTTCACTGGATAAAGCACAATAACAAAGCCTATTTGCGCTGGAACTTGCTTGATTTAGTTTTAAATGCTTTACAGGTTTGCAAACATGCGTTTTCTTTCTCACCTGTTTATGCTGAGAATGCCCCTGCAAGGCTTCCTTTTCAGGAGTTTGTAGTTGGGATGGCAATGAAGGCTTGCCATGTTCTGCAATTCTTTTTGCGCCTGAGTTTTGTGCTCTCTGTTTGGCTCCTTATTATACCATTTATAACATTTTGGATATGGCGTCTGGCTTTCATAAGGAGTTTTGGCGAGGCTCATAGGTTATTCTTAAGTCACATCTCTACTACAGTTATCCTCACTGATTGTCTGCATGGGTTCCTACTCTCGGCAAGCATTGTTTTCATTTTTCTTGGTGCAACTTCTCTGAGAGATTACTTTAGACACTTGAGAGAGCTTGGAGGACCGGATGCTGAGAGAGAAGATGAAGGAGACAGAAATGGTGCCCATGCTGCAAGACGATTGCCAGCACAAGGCAACAGAAATTTTGCTGGCGAAGCAAATGCTGATGATGCTATGGGAGCACAAGGAATGGCTGGAGCTGGTCAAATCATCCGAAGGAATGCAGAAAATGTTGCTGCACGGTGGGAGATGCAGGCAGCTCGTCTTGAAGCTCATGTTGAACAGATGTTTGATGGTTTAGATGATGCTGATGGTGCAGAGGATGTGCCCTTTGATGAGCTTGTTGGCATGCAGGGTCCTGTTTTCCATTTGGTCGAAAATGCATTTACTGTAAGTACAATTTGTTCTTTTGATGTTTTTTGTTGTTGCCTTCTGCTTAACCATGAACATGTCTATTTTGTTGGTGTCTGAAATTGTCATTTCCTGTTTATTTTGCATGTATTTGCGTTACTTATTTTTCATATTTATATGAATATTATATCTTGGTTCTTTTATGTACTTTTTAAGTGATTGCACATCTATATCAAATTTCATAAAATGTTTTGAGGAAATAAGATGATAGTTTAAACAATTCAGAAATCCATTTTATTCTATTGGGGAGTTCTTATCAATCGTGGTTTTCTTGCTTTGCAGGTTCTGGCAAGCAACATGATATTCCTGGGTGTTGTGATCTTTGTACCATTTTCTCTAGGGCGGATTATACTATATTATATATCTTGGCTTTTCTTTTCTGCAAGTGGTCCTGTGCTGTCAACTGTTATGCCACTTACAGATACTGCCCTTTCCTTAGCAAACATCACATTGAAAAATGCCCTAACTGCTGTCACAAATTTAACGTCTGAAGGACAGGATGGACTACTAGGCCAGGTTGTAGATGTTTTAAAAGTAAACGCAAGTGGAATGCATGAGGCCTCAAGCAATATAAGCTCTACGCTTGCTACAGATCTCTTGAATGTAGCAAGTATTGGCACATCACGACTTTCTGATGTTGCAACTCTTGCTATTGGATATATGTTCATATTCTCCCTAGTCTTCTTCTACCTTGGAATTGTTGCTTTGATTCGATACACTAGAGGTGAGCCTTTGACCATGGGAAGGTTTTATGGTATTCCTTCTATAGCAGAGACAGTTCCATCTTTGTTGAGGCAGTTCTTGGCAGCAATGAGGCATTTGATGACTATGATTAAGGTTGCCTTCCTTCTGGTGATTGAACTTGGGGTGTTCCCTTTAATGTGTGGATGGTGGCTGGATGTTTGTACCATCCTGATGTTTGGGAAAACTATGGCGCAAAGAGTTCAGTTCTTCTCAATCTCTCCTTTAGCCAGCTCATTGGTTCATTGGGTTGTTGGAATTGTTTATATGCTACAAATAAGCATCTTTGTCAGCCTACTTCGTGGGGTATTATTCTTAAACTCCTTGGCCATGGTGTTTCATAGAATCTATACATTCTTTGATTTTACTAGTTTGACAATCTCTCTACTGCTTGTAGGTCCTCCGTAATGGAGTTCTGTATTTTCTTCGAGATCCAGCTGATCCTAACTACAATCCATTCCGTGATTTAATTGATGATCCTGTGCACAAGCATGCCCGCAGGGTTCTGCTATCTGTTGCAGTTTATGGAAGCTTAATTGTGATGCTGGTATTCTTACCTGTCAAACTTGCTATGCGAATGGCACCCTTAATTTTCCCATTGGACATCTCGTAAGCTTGGTTTCATTCACTATTTTTTGCCATCTGGTCTTAATGAGATGATTTATTGTCATAGTTTGTTAACATGCATGGTTACTTTTTCTTTCAGGGTATCTGATCCATTCACAGAAATTCCAGCTGACATGCTTCTTTTCCAAATCTGCATTCCATTTGCCATTGAGCATTTCAAGCTGCGGACCACAATCAAGTCCCTTCTTCGCTACTGGTTTACAGCAGTTGGATGGGGACTTGGTTTAACTGATTTTTTACTCCCTAGACCTGAGGACAATGGTGGCCAGGACATCGCTAATGGGGAGCCAGGAAGGCAGGACAGACCACCAGCTGTACAACATGGTGGACAAGATAGGGACCTAGTAGCACTTGCTACCGGTGATAATCCTAACATAGATTTTCTCACAGCTGGAGGTTCTAATGCTGCAGAGGAGTATGATACCGATGAACAGTCAGACTCGGAGTATGTTTTGAAATAATAAATCCAGTCAGTGTTTTCATTATTTGCAAAGATTGCATGTTATTCCTTTTCCACTTCAGCATTGTTTTAAGGTTTACAGTCAAAATATGATTGCCGCAAATAATGTTAAAATTGTATTTTAGCAGGTACAGCTTTGTTCTTCGCATTGTCCTCTTGTTGATAATAGCTTGGATGACTCTTCTTGTCTTCAACTCTGCCTTGATAGTTGTACCCATATCCCTTGGGCGTGCTCTTTTCAATGGTATTCCTCTTCTTCCAATAACTCATGGCGTTAAGTGCAATGGTAAGACAGTTTATATAATTTTGTAGAGATAGAACACACTTCTTGATTGTGTGAGATTGCTGATTGTCTTTTTCTTTGTTAGATCTATATGCTTTTATTATTGGAAGCTATGTCATTTGGACCACTTTAGCTGGAGCTAGATATTCTATTGAACATATCAGAACGAAGAGGGCAGCAGTTCTGCTTGCCCAAATCTGGAAGTGGTGTGGAATTGTTCTAAAGAGCTCTGCACTGTTGTCAATATGGGTAGAGTCCCTATCTCATTCCATTTGTCAGGTCTCTATTTGATAAAGTGTCCTTTCCACTGAATACCCTTTTAAGTAATTATTTGAACCCTTTTCTTTCCAGATTTTTGTCATTCCAGTATTGATTGGGCTGCTCTTTGAGCTTTTGGTGATTGTGCCAATGCGGGTGCCTGTGGATGAAAGCCCAGTTTTCCTTCTGTATCAGGACTGGGCCTTGGGATTTATCTTTCTTAAGATATGGACTAGACTGGTGAGTTCTCAAACAATATGCATATCTTCCTGCTCTATGCCCTTGTATGAAACAAAGGTATCTCAAATATAATCACACCTGAAAATTTTGAGCTTCAACCAAACTAGCAGCTATGTTTTATTAATGCATTTGACAAAATAGAGCTCCCTACAGCAAGAAATGGAACTACAGACTGAATCTTTGATTTGTTTATCTGCGGTCTATATAACATTCCATAAAGTTTAATGAAAAAGCATTTACCATATTTATGTATCTAGGCTGTAGTTATGCATGAACTAACAGGGATCGTTTTCAATGGTATGAAGAATGTTAAGACCTGGAAATGATCAAGAAATACGTTTGTGAATTATTTTGGCTTTGTATTGGATATTGAAAATACTGGTTGATAGAGATTGAGGGTAATAATGAGACTTACAAGAGGTAAAGCTTAATCATTTATGGGAAGTAAAAGATTTTCTTTCTTGATCTTACTGCTTGTGAACAGGCTATGCTGGATCATATGATGCCATTGGTTGATGAAAGTTGGCGAATAAAATTTGAGAGGGTGCGAGAAGATGGTTTCTCAAGGCTGCAAGGCCTTTGGGTACTGCGGGAGATTGTTTTCCCAATTATAGTAAAACTGTTAACAGCGCTGTGTGTGCCCTACGTCTTAGCAAGAGGAGTATTTCCTGTTTTTGGATACCCACTAGTAGTGAATTCTGCTGTATATCGATTCGCATGGCTGGGGTGCCTTTGCTTCAGTGTGATATGCTTCTGTGCCAAAAGATTTCATGTCTGGTTCACCAACCTTCACAACTCAATACGCGATGACCGTTATCTCATCGGTCGCAGGCTTCATAACTTCGGAGAAGATGCCGAACAGAAGCAAACTGAGGCTTCAACTTCCTTTGATACACATAATTCAACTGGTTTTATTCGACATGATGGGGAAGCTGATGTTGTTGGGATAAGGTTGAGGCATGCAAACCGTCAGGATGCTTTAGGAGGGCTTTAATCATTATTGAGGTCCTTGCCAAGTGAAGGATGCCAAGGCATCAACTTATCAGTAGCTTGTACCATTGAAAGGTTTCCATAATCGTGATTCTAGTTGTAGTTTTTCGTTATTTTGTGCATACTATATAGGAAGATGGGCAATAAAAAGACTACAGGGTCACCCATACTCTGTTCTTCTTGCCATCTACACTTAAAAAACGGGGACTCATCACTAATGCTGTAGCTAATTTGCTTTGTTTCTAGCACCCAACCCAACTTAGGGTTGCTACTCCATGTATATTGATTCTTCTTTATGTTTTGGGTATTAATCATCCGAGTCCTTCACTTCAAGTCTAAATGAAGGCCTTGTTACGTATACAAACTCCTGAATCATGCAATGCGTAACATTACTGTTGCACATTTCCCTGCATCCTTAAATTTTGATTCTAAATTTAGTTGGGCACACATAAAAACTGGTCATTTGTTAATTTTTTTTAACATTGTACCCACCACCAACTTGAAACGACGACATTATTCTACATTCACCATAACAAAATCTAAGCATTAAAGTTTCTCCAAACTTAACTTTGAACAAACAATCACAATCAACCAAAAAACACGTAGCTACCAAGTGAAATCAAATCTAAAGGAAGTATAGAAGCCGCATCCGAAATGGTTAAAAATCCTGTATCTTAAATACTCTGCTCACTCTCAACCCAACCCATCCCAACCTAAGTAACAAGGTTGTCATTCAATGACAAGGATGCCAATTGATCAGCTGTGCTACCAGCCTGCTGCTGCTGAACACTCCTCAGAACCTCCATTGCCTCTGCAACCTTAGATCTGAGAGCTTCTGGTGACTCCAGTAGGTGCAAAACCTCAGTCTGATCCATCTCCAGAAGCATGCCAGTTACCTTAGCTGCCGCATCAGGTTCCACCTGTTCTACTAGAGGGTAAAGATTCTCACCCAGCATCTACAATTACAACCACAAGTTAAATTTTAGATTTCAATTTAATGACTATCACGAGACTGCAGATGCACACATATTCAAACAGACAAAACATATAAATGGATAAAGTTCTATCAATCTACCTGAAAACTAAAAATATATAACAAAGTTAAAGCCTACCGTTCTCTGTTGATCTGGAGTAGCATTTGCAAGAGCAGAAGCCAAAGCTCCAATCGGAACAGGTTGAGACAATGCTGTATCACGCATCGGCATACCAGCCATATCATATGGAACAGGCATGCCACCAGCAACACCAGTCATTGGAACATCAGGCAAGCCACGTCCAGGAGGATAGCGATAAACACGTCCTCTTGGAAGCATCTGACATTTGACCAAATAATTAGGTAACAATATCACGATTATAGAAATAGAATCATAAAAAATTTGAATTAAAGGGATACTCCCAACCTGCTGTTGCATCATTGGGATTGGCTGCTGAGATTGCTGAGCAGCTCCTGCCCGACGGCCACCAGGACGTGGCCCCTGCTGTCCCTGCTGGACCATTGGCACAAAGAAGTTTGGCATAGGAGCCCCACCAGGCCTCATACCAGGTACAAGCTGCTGTTGATACCCGAATCCAGGCTAAAAATGGTTGATTCATTAGGTATTTTGATTACGAGTTTGCACTTATGATGTGGTTAATGTGAAGTACTCAAAAGAAAACTACTTGATAAATACATACCGAAGATAAAAATGTGTTCAATAAAGAGTTACCTGGGGAGGAATCATAGCAGGTGGCGCTTGTCCATAGAATATTTGCTGTCCTAACCCTGGACCACCAGGGGGGTAAATTGGCATACGAGGAGCTACTGAAGGTCCCATTGCAACTGGCCGCATTTGAGAAAATTGAGCCTGTATAAGAAGAAAAGATATATAAGCACTAATTAATATAAAAATTGAGTCTGTATAGGAAGAAAAGATATATGGAGCACCACTTAATACAAAAAGGGAAAGGGCAACTACATGACATCTTGAGAAAATACGTACAAGAACCTAACAAGGGTGTGTCAACTTGATGTGGAGAGAGCGAGGGACAGAGGATAAGAGGAAGGAAGCAAGTTAAACCTCTCTTGTCTATGGTTTGGAGTACAAGTACCTTGTTGCAAATTATAAAAAAAAAAAGGAAATGCCTAAACATATATTTGTTACATGGTTTGCAGCCTATTGGGATGAAGATACCTGCAGCCTGGCTCTTCTATCTTCCTTTCGTTGTGCAGGTGCAACATACAAAGGTTTGCTAACAATCATTTTGCCATTCATCTCCAAAAGCTGTCAAAATAATCACAAACATGTTAACTTAAGGACAAAGAACGCTCTCCATATGCATATGTGATATCCCATAGCCTCAACTTACAGCTCTAGATGCCTCTTCGGGGGTTGAGAATGCAACAAACCCAGAGCCTCTACTTATCCCATTAGGGTCACGCATCACCTAATCACCAGAAAAACATGTTTATAAGTCCTATGCAGTAGAATCTCCAAGGCTGATGATGTTAGGTGCTCACTATTCAAAAGATGATGCTAATTACCTTGCAGGATGTGATTGTACCAAAAGGAGAAAACAGCTCCTTAAGCTTATCGTCACCTATGCTATCATCTAGATTTTTAATGTACAAGTTTGCCCCTTGAAATTTGTCAGCTGCCTCCTTCATACTCTGCTCAAATTTGAGTTTTAGTTCAACTTCCCTTTCAGATTTCTTCTGGGCTTTTCCAACATACCACTCTTTATCATCAGATTTCTTTCCATTAAGAGCCTCAACAGCTCTAGCAGCATCATCGGCATTCTCGAAGTTGACAAATCCAAAGCACTTGGATTTTCCATCTACATCCCTCATCACAACAGCACTGGTTATTGTTCCAAATTCACCAAAAGTTTTCTTCAAGTCATCTTCAGTGGTTGCTTCTGAGAGATTCTTTACAAATACATTATTGAATTTTTCCTTGTCAATGGCAGTTTCTCTTTCCTGCTTGCGAAGGAACGGTCCCACATAAACTTGCTTATCATTTAGCAGCATACCATTCAATTTCTCAATGGCTTTCTGAGCTGCTTCTTCAGTTTCAAACTGTACAAATCCATAGCCCTTTGATTGGCCAGAAGAGTCTGTAGCTACTTTGCAAGATAGTATATTCCCAAAAGCCGAAAAAGTATCATGTAATGCTTTGTGGTCAATAGCCTTATCTAGATTCTGTCATATTTGAGAAATACCCAAGTTAGAGATATGAAGGCATGGAAACTTAAAAGACATAAATGTAATGCCACTACAAAAGCACCCAATAGCAAAAATGGCTACCTTAATAAATATATTTCCAGCACCACTCTTGCGAAGACTTGGGTCACGATGTGAATACATGATCCTTATGGGCTTCCCATTAAGAGGAGTGAAATTAAGCACATCCAATGCCCTTGCAGCTGTCAACAGATGCAAGAAAGGATAGTAGATACAGAGACAGACATTAGTGAAGAAAGGGGCAACATTACCAAAAAACAAAAACACAATTATGATGCTGAAAATAATTGATGTGGCGCGAGAGCGTATACATTGCTCATCCACCAAATTGATCAACCAGCAAATCTTTCAATTTCGATTTCTTATGATCACAACTTAATAATAAATCAATTCTAGGAAAAAAGATTCTAGCTTTGGCAAATCTTTCTAAATTTCAGACATTGGAAATTCACAACCAATTATGATTAAATTGATTATGAAGCAAGTAATGAAACTGGTAAGAGATAACCTAAACCTGTCAACCAATCAGCAGCATAATATCCATAGCATTAAATAACCTACTGTTTAACCAGGATAACATGCAACAATTACAATCAGTGGGTTGCCAGTTTCCACATTCATGAAAAAATAATTTAACTAAAGGTTGAATTTCAGAAGAAGATCGAGGGTTTCAAGAACAAGGTTGCCCAGTTGACATTAGTTTAGACCTAATGTGCTGAACATGTTTGCAGCCAAAAAATGATTCAAATTGATACTCCCTACATCACTTCCCTCACCCACTGTATAAAATCGTCAAAGAATACAAAATTGAGGAACCAATATAATCCAAGCTTGACGCGTTGTCGCTCTTTCACAAAATTGTAACTCCCAGACAACCTCACAGTTTATCACCAAAATTAACAATAAATATCAGTGTTTAAACAATTAAACCCACTAATCAAACAACATAATCCACTACTTTATGTAATCCACCAAACTAGTTGCTTCTACATTTTTTAATGTGTTATTCCAAATTAACACAATTTCTCCAACAGAATAATGAATACAGGTTTAACAGTTACCCAGAAGCCAAAAAGGTCTAAACTTTAACACAAACTATAGCCTTACCATCCTGAGGATTGCTGTAGTTAACGTATCCGTAACCAAGCGATCTACGGGTCGTCAAGTCCCTGCAAACCCTAACGGAGACTACCTGCGCCACCTGGTTAAAAACGTCGTACAGCTGCGAATCGTTAACGTTCACGTCCAGATCGCCGACGTAGAGCGACGTCGTAACAAACTGCGGGTTGGCGGCTCCGCCGTTCACGCCCTGAGCCTGAGCCGGTACTTGAACCTGTGCCATAATATTCTTTTCCCCAAAAGCCACGAACTTTTTTAATTTTTTCTATATTATCTTCCCTCTCCTCGTATTATTAACAAAGTTAGGCTCCACCCAGAAATCCTACCACAACCAACAACGGAAACTGATACCCACGGAAAGTGTTCGATGAAAGGCCTGGGATACGTAAAAATTTGAGTGCTTTATCTTCCTTCTCTAATTCTTAATTTTCTTTTTTTTCTGTTTTCTGATAAGAGAGGAGAGGGAAGGTGGAATAATATAAACTAATTTTGGCCGCCGGTGGCAAAAGGGCGGCGCGTGAACTACGCCAGAGACGGAGAGAGAAAGGGGTAGGTAAGGGGCAGAGAGAGACTCCACTCGAAAACAAGGAGGTCTGTAGGGGCGCTTGTGGGAGGATATAGAAGAGAATAATAAAACCCTAGACGATGATGATGATTATGATGCTGGCGAGATTTGTACGCCGTTGGATTTGGGTGCGAGTTAGTGGATCCCAGTGGACCAAGTCAAGAGTAGTTAATCAGAGGTAACTTACATATGAAGTTATACACACGTGATATAAGAGCGCGTGGTTTGGTTCTGTTCTCTTTTTAAGTTTAAGAGCTTTAACTTTGGATGTCACTTGTTCTGCTAGGACTCGTACGTAATAAATTTTATACTAAAAACATTTATACTAAAAATATATATTATTGTCAACAATTATGTCATTTTATTAATTTAATATATATATATATTTTTTTTGTAAGGAGCTGTTACTTTTTTCATTTAAAATAATAATAAAGAGCATTGGTGATAAACTTTTTTTACATGTACAATTACATTAATTGAGAATTAATAAAATTTATATATTAAATAAATTAATTTGCGTCTTGATGCCCCAAGCCTGTGGGTCATCCTTTCGTCTAAAACTTCCGGTTGTCTTTTCTTTGATACTGATTACAAATGCACCTAATGTTACGGCTATCGATCGATACATATTGTACTGGTCAAAAAAATGGTACAGTACCCATGTATTTATTACTGAATTTATTATCAAACTTAATTGTATTTTTCTAAATTTTTAAGATTAAATTGAAATTTTTTTAAAAATAAACCTAAAACATACTAGGCCCCCTCAATTCGGGCCCAGGTTGACTAAGCCTCAATCCCTATTTTTTAAAAATTTAGGCTTTAAGTTGGCTTACGCTCTGCTGCACAAGCTTGGCCTAAGGCCCAACAAGCAATAATAAAATGACGTCGTTTTGACATTTTAATTATAAAAAATATGATGTAGGTCTAGTTGAGTTGGGCCTAGGCTTAGCTTGGGCTTGCTCCCTTAAATCGAGCTAGGTCGCATTGCCATCCCTACCCTCTTCACGTCTTTTTGTCTTAGACTCTCATTTCGTTCGCCCTCCACTTTGCCTGAATGCCTCCCTTGGTCATCGCCTCGCCATTTATAGGCCTGCCATCGTTGACCTCACTGCACGCAGAATCTCACAGTTCCGTCGCACCGCACCAAAGATGGAGGTACCATATCGGGCAATACTAGCCAAAAAATCATACGGTACCCATTCATTTCATACCGTTGGTTGGTGTTGCTTGGTATCAGCCAGTATCAAACTACCGATGAAATATCAGGATTGAAATATAATTTTTAAAATATATTGGATAAAATTATAAATTTGAGAAAACCCTAACTATTTAACCCACCATTTAGGGATGGTAATGGGGTTGGGCTGTATCTGAGACCAACATGTACTACATTAAGGAATGGTGTAATCCTAAAACATGTAGGTAGCTAACTTAGCACATATGGAATACTAATAGTGTGATTTTGCTATTAATCCTTGTTAAGGATCTGATGTTAAAGTTTTAGAGACATGTCAAAATCATATAGATGACAAAATGTATTGACATTTTGAGTTGAATAATGTCTCATAAACTTTGATAACAACATGTAAGATATATGTCAACATCATGATAGAAATATTTCATGAAGTAGAGTTGAAGGTCTAGTACCCTGATGAAATTATTTCACTTAATTTAGCCTATTAAAAGCATAAACATGGACTTCAATTAAAGGCTTTGCTATAAAATGATAATAGTTATCATTAGAAAAAATGATTGCATGAATTTTTTTGCCTACGCAAAATTTGATAGAGATTATATATATATCTAGTTTATGCTTATGAGTATTTGATATTGAATTTAGTTCAACATTATTATAATGTTTAATGCATGATAAGAAATAGAATGTTAAGGAAAAGTAGTTGATCCAAGTTTATACAAATAGTGTATATGTGTTGCATCAAAAGAGACTTATACTTACATAAGTGGCAAGAATTCAAAGTTAGATAGTCAAGATTATCTTTTTATGCCATGTTTGTTAAATCCAAATAACGAGAATCAAAAAGTTACATGCAAGGATATACGTATCTTTTTTATTATGAATTATATGAAGCTTATGAAATTATTGGGTTGAAGAATAACGCAAAAGGATGATGATGGTATTAAATTGTTAAATTTATAAATTTGATTTATTTGATGAAATAACAATTTATTTCATCAAGATTACTAATGACTTTATGTGATAATGTCATATGTATTAAATGAAATATTGATTTAAATTTTAAAAAAGTTTAAAGTTTTTAATTTTGAGTAGAAATTAAACATTAAGAATATTGAAGCACTTCGATGAGATTATTGCGGTAAGTTTTAAATTTTTTAGTTATCTATAAGAATGAGATTCTTTAATGAATATCTCTATAATTAAATTCATAAGAGTATGGTTTTACATAAGAAGGAATATAACGTCACGACCCGATACCATATCGGACCTATGACATCCGCTGCATAACCGAGTTAAGGACACTCACGGTATCCTTAATTCGACTATGCAAGGCTAACTGAACATCTCTCTCTCTCTCTCTTTTTTGAAAAATTCGAGCAGCACAATGACTGTATTTTAAAAATCCCAAAAACTCAATCAAATACCTGCAAACAATTTTAAACACACTTCTATATTCACATCAAAATTTTTGCCACAACTTCAGGACTTTAAAGTCCACTCAAAGCAATCTCAGTAACAATGTCAAAGTTCATACATAAGGTCTTTTACAACAACAAAATAGTCAAGAGTTAAATTTATATAATCATAAAGCATACCAACATGACAAATCTAATAAAAACAATAAAACAGTTCATGAGCTACTATGCAACTAAAGTACCAAATAGAAACTACCCACGTTTTATAATATCCTGAAAATTTCAAAAGACCGCACGATCTACTAAGAGCTTTAAGCTCACTAAATCAACCTGCATGGTTGGAAGGCAGAGGGGGTGAATACACTATCTAATCAGTGAGCAGCAAGAACATATATCACAAATAGAACTTGATATACACCAAGATGATATAAATAACCCATGAGATGAAGGGGAGAGCAAAACCGTGAGGGGTTTAGCCCGAGGGGCAACCCAAAGTGGATAATATCTGTTGGGGGTGGTCTAGGCTGTTACAAATGGTATCAGAGTCGGTTCTCAATCCGTTGTACTAGCGTAGGACTCTGGACCCTAAGAGGGGGTGTATTGTGAGATCCCACCTCAGTTGTAGAGGAGAACGAAGTACGCCATATAAGGGTATGAATACCTCTCCCCTTAAGATGCTTTTTTCCTGGTGTAGGAAGAGCAAAACCGTGAGGGTCTTGGCCTTAGGGTAACCCAAAGCGGAAAATATCTGTGGGAGGGTAGTCTGGGCTGTTACAAATGGTATCAAAGTCGGTTCTCGACCCGTTGTGCCAGTGCGGAACCCTGGGCCCTAAGGGGGTGGATATTGTGAGATCCCACATCGGTTGGAGAGGGGAACGAAGTATGCCTTATAAGGGTATGGATATCTTTCCCCCCTCAGAAGCGTTTTCCCTGGTATGGAAAGAGCAAAATCGTGAGGGTCTTGGCATGATATGCAACCCAAAGTAGACAATATCCGTGGACAAGTGGTCTGGGCTGTTACAAATGGTATCAGAGTCGGTTCCCGACCCGTTGTGCTAGCGTAAGGACGTTAGGCCCTAAGAGAGGGTAGATTGTGAGATACCACACCACTTGGAGAAGGGAACGAAGTACGCCTTATAAAGGTACGGATATCTTTTCCCTATAGACGCATTTTTCCTGGTAGGGGAAGAGCAAAATAATGAGGGGTTTGGCCCGATGGGCAATCCAAAGCGGACAATATCTACGGGAGGATAGTCCGGGCTGTTACATATACAATATGAGAAATTATATAATTTAATTTTTATTTCTTCTATAGTGATGCCTAGTACAATGACCTAATTGTAATAATTCCAATTAGATCAATTAACAAGATTTTATATTAGATATGGAATGCTAAGACTTTGAAAGAGTTAAAGGTAATAATTTAAGGATGTGATGCTTAGTTGAAGCATGCATTATAAAACTAAGTTTAAAACTAAATTGGATAATAAAGAGTTACGAGATATTCAAAAGGTTGGATAAAATCTTACAGACCCATTGGACGACTTATTTGTTTCAATGTATACTTATAGGAGAATGGTTCTCAAGATAAGTAGCGAGAGTAAGATGAAATTTGAAAGATTCAAAACTCATGATAATAAATCCAATTGGAACAAATGCTTTTGTTGATATATTTGATGTATAGTTAAAAGGATATGAGACATTAAAAAATTCACTTTCATGATGAATTCAAATAGTTTATCTCGAAGATGATTGTGAATTTATCATGTCTATAAGAAGGTTAGTGGGGGTATAATTATCGTCTTCATTGAGAGTATATAGAGACATATATTGTAGAAGGTTAGTGAGACAATAAATGCCCTCTTCATTGAGAGTATGTAGAGACATATATTACTCATAGAGAACAACAATTTTAATTTTCAATTGTCGAATATATAATTATCCAAGAATAACTTTTGTTGGATATGAAAAGTTAACAACTTAATTCTAGGAATTAGATCTATAGAGATAGAATGGAAGTTGTTTACCTATTCTAAGTCCAAGTATATAGATAATGTACTAAAAATGTTTATTATTTAAGATATCTTATGCTTATGAAGTATTAAAGATATCCATTATTCTATGCATAAGTTGATATTTGAGTTTAAGGTTATATGTAAAGTTTATTTTAATTAAAACAATATCATTTTAAGATTGGCAAGGTTACAACACAGCAAAGGTTGCTAATTAAGCTATAATACATTTTTCATTTAGAGGAAATGATTAATTGGATCAATTAGTTCTTTAATGAACTTGATATAGTTTGCATTGTTCAAAAATGTAATGTACTATAGAACATTAGAGCCATTGGCCATATAAAAGGAACGAAGGTCTTATCAAAGATCCAATGATGTATTTAGGAAATTTTCTTAATTGTAATGATAATTAAGATAAAAGTTGTAAGATTTAAGCAAGTGCTCATTATAAAAAATCTTGTAGAATTATCTCATTAAGTCATTATCCCAACAGTAGCATGATTATCATATGGTGATATGGTATAAGATACTTAAACAATTGGCTTAGTGCAAGTGGTAGATTGTTGGTTTATGCCATATAGCCAATCATTAATTATAGTTTAGTGACAATTATTTAAAAGCATTCTTTATCTTATACATACTTAGATATATATGATAAAGTCTATGAGATAAATATATACTGAAAGTGAAATTATGATAAGATTTTAATTATGAGATTCTTATTGCATTTATGTATTATCCATAAATTGTTCCTAGACATTGTTTTATTAATTTTGGATATCTATAGAATATAAAAGACTAGCACACGTTATGTTTCCTTATGAAAGAAGTAGTCGATCTTAGAAGCTAAAGTATAGAGATACTTAAACAAAAATGAAGGTGCTTTTTAGAGAATAATTTTACTAGACTAATCCCATATGAGAAATCCATTTAAAACATTACTTATATGCTATATGGAAATTCTCATTGTGATGATTATATAAGTTATCCTTTGACTTGAGATCTCCAAAGTTATCTTGTATTGGGATTGCTATATTTTGATACTACTTATGACACGTTTTAGTCAAAGATAACTCAGTCGGTAGTTATTGGACATAACATCAACTATATAGAGGTAGTTGAGTGATTAATATAGGATTCGTCACCCTAAAGTAATTAGAGAGAATGTTTCATTATTCTCAATTAATATTGATTTTATAAATCCTTGGCTAAGGTGGAATGACGCTTGTAAAATAGTTTACAAATGTCATTAATTGATATCACTAGCTAATGATGAAGAACTAACAAGATTATACTAAAAATAGAGTAGACATTAATTCTATACTCGATATCTATTTGAAACATTGTATGATGAAAGGATTAAATTATACAAAAAAATCATGAACAGAAAGGTTAATAAAAACTGCTTTGATATTCCTAAATATTTAGATGATTATGATGTGTTGCTAGAAGTCAAACATGATTTATGGATATAAATTATTTAATTAGATAATTAAAGAAGTTTAATTTATCTAATCCTAAATACGATTTAGGGCTATAATTTATATTCATTGCCAATATATTTAGGAATCTAATAGATCACATAGAAAGAATAAGTTGAAGAGAAAAAAGATATTTTGATCAAGTTGGACTTGGAAGTAAAGTTTGAGAAACTTTATGATTAAATATGAGATATTTAATAAACAATGATTAATATGAGATATTGGATCTTATTTACGCATAATTGGTATTTAATTAGAATTATTTGTAATTCTAAGTAAAGTTTAATTGAAATTAGAATTTAATTTCAATTAAATTATTAAAATGTTCAAAACCTATTATAAATAGGCTTAAGCTTTAAGGGAGTTAGCACTAATTCCCTAACCATTTATGCAACAGTTGTTGAGTTCTTTTAACTTGTTCTGTAGATAACATTAAAGGCTGAACACTTGTAATTGAGATGCATCGATTTTAGATACGATTTAAGGGATACAACAATAATATAATAAAGCTTCAAAATAAGGTATAAATTTGAAAAATCAAATACTAAAAGGTTTTGTAATTATTTCACTTTGCGCAAAATCAAATCCTGACTCGATTTTCCAACAAATATTTCATAATGAGGCTAATATGAATTGAACACCTCTGTTCTTATATGTGTCCTTGCTCCCTCTCCTCTCCTTCTTTCTTTCATATTTTGCTATTCACCTTTTAAAAAAATTCGTGCAACATTCTAAAGTTTGGAAATTTAGTTGGTAGTTTTTTAATAAAACCTAAAATTAAATTCAAATTTACTTTGTTATAGACTTATTATTATATTTAATTATAGATGATTTTATGATTGTTTAAGTTAAAAGTCACTTTACTATAAAAAATAAGCTTATTGGTTATCCTTATCTTTTATTTTAGGTGGGCTAAGGTAGAGTTCTCTAAAGGTACACTAGCAATATAATCTAAATCAAATAAGTATAGGCTATAATCTCATAAGGATATCACCCTTTCTTTTAATTTTTATTTCAAGACAAGGCATATTACTAAGTTAGGTTTTTTTAAATTTTAGTTATGAACCTCATTTCTTTTAATAAATAAGTTCTTAGGTCTATTTTCAGTTTCTTTAAACAATTTAAAGCCCAAAAGCTTTTTGCCTAATAAAGAATAAAAACATATTTTTATTTTTAATCAAACTCTTTCTAATAGTCTAGTTCTTCAAATTGTGACAAAAAATTTAGGATTTTAAGGGTTTTTAATCCTTTCTAGTAAAATCGTTTTGTATTATTTTTCCAATCCCTTAACAATTGAATCTTTTTTTCTTTCATCATCATTTTGTTCAAATTTTATTTTTCTTAAAAATTAAAATATCCTTTTAAATCAAATTAAAAATTTTAAATTTCTTTAAAGCCTTGCGATGCAGTCTAGGTATCTTTTAGTGATATATTATTATGTTTCTTATCTATCTTATATACTAAAAACTTATGCATACGTGGTGTTAAATGTTGCTTTATGATTGTTCACTTATGTTTTATTTTTCTTCATGATATAATAGCATCCTGAGGATATGTTCTATATAACCACCTAGGAGGCCTATAGTAATGCTCACATAAGAGACTTAAGGTTAACGCCTTTGTATCTACATCACGTGCGATTGCCCTAGGACTCATACACTGAGATGATGGTTGACACTATAGTCACCACCACCACCTCCAACTATACTATAGGAGTCATAGGAGCAGTCAGATCACCCACTGATTTATTTTACCACAGAGGTATAGAGGAAGCAAATTCAATCCTTTTATACCATACAGTTTGAGGTGCCAATATACCTTAAATAGGTTTTACTACAAAGGGAGATTATCTCCTTTGATGGATGGTGCAAGTTCTTCAACATTTAGGTGTTTGTGTATAGGGAATTAACCTTGGAGTTTATACATACCCTTGAGATTGATAACACCAAGACATTATAGGAGGACAAGTTTGTCCTTAAATTCAAACTAGGAGGTATGGATTATAGCCTTAACTATAATTAGTTTAGGGTTCATACCATCTTATTCACAAAGGAGCATACTTAGACATTACAACTCAACAAGTTATCAATGGATTGGGACTGGCCAGATACTGACTCCAATAACTACTAGTATATGATGGCCATATTGAGGCTATATCATTTTACAAAGTCTAAGCCCTTAAGGTTCAGGTTCCCAATAATGATGTGCATGCTTAAGCTCTCTATCACTCATTCTATAGTAAGGGGGAGAGCATAAGTGTCATAATTTGTATAAAACTCTTCCTTATTTACTACATATGTTGGAGGAAGATGACACATTTTAATATTGCATTCATCCATTTAGTTTGAGGGCACCTGCAAAGGGCTAATTTTGGCATCATAAGATCACTAGATTGAAAAGACGGTTGAGAATGCTTATAAATAAGCTTGGCCTGATAGCAGTAGGCACTCTTATACCTCTCACAATGGAAATCCTATAAGTTTTGCACATGGTGGAGTATGATGAGCTAGTAAAGTAGGAGGAGATGAAGCACCAAAATGATAAGCATGAGGTGATGTAGATGAGCATGCGTTTGATGTAGATGTAGAGCTTAAGAAGCTAGCTTGAGAGGAAGAGATTGAGGATATGGATTATATAAAGCTAGAGGAGCCCACCATACCATAGAGTCAGTACCATCAAGAGGCCATTGTCTTTATTGCAAACCTTAAGATGGATGTTCAGGATAATATGAAAATAGTGGCTATAGAGTTAACCATCAAACATTTGGTGGATACGATCTCCTTTGATGATCTATAGGACCTATAGGTGTTAATACCTTATATGTTATCCCCAAGATGTCAACCCCTCCACTTGATTTATCTTTCTTTATATTTTCATTTTCACTTTATTATTTATTAATCATTAGTATATATATTTTGGAACTCTATAGTTCCAATACGAGACTTAATGGAAAATGAATACAATATAATTTTATCAAGACTTAGGCCATTTATCACAAATTAGGGAGGTACCTTTTATCATATTTCCTTTCCCCATTTTCATTATTTTTGTTGTCTTACATGTTTCATACATTGAGGACAATGTATATCTTAATTGTTAGGGAGGTGATTTAACATGTGTATGTAACTAGTTATGAGTATTAGTGAATAAGTGGATTTAATTTTCTTCATGGATTTTAAGAATAAATACCTGATGAATATTATGATATTCTTTGTGTAAAATGTACATGCATCAATTAATTGCGACTTCTTTTGAATGTTTTCATCATACAAAAAAATTAAATGAATGATAAAATTGTGAATAAATGAGTTTAAATAATTTTATCACACTGACTTTATACTAAGAAAAAGTTGTAGTTAGAAAGTAATACTAGTAACATTTGAAAAAAGGACCTAGTTGAGTAATAAGGAGTATTCACGATAAGGCACTTATTTTTTCATAAAAGACTACGTGACCTTTCAAATAATCTTTTAATGTTCTTGTTTTGTTTAATTTTATGTATTGATGATAAGGGGCTTGAATATGTTAGAAAGTTGATGCATTTTACCTTGTGCATGCTTTTCTTATACAAGGAGTTGAATTTTGTTATTTGGGTTGAAGTTTAAAAGATCATGGAGCCAATTGAGTTAACTTATGGATTGATATAAGTTGTTGAATGCTTAGCATTTTGATGACACTTGTAATTAGATGAGTAATAGAGAATCATGATTGTTATGTTTGATTCATTTGACCTTTTTTTGGAAATATTTTCTATTTGAGATGAAATGATGAAATTTGTTTGCTTAAGGATAAGTAAATTCATAAGTGTGGGATAGTTTGATGTGTGTTAAATATATATTACTTTTAGCATGATTTTCACAGTATTACGCTTGTGTTTTGGACAATTTTAGAGGATTTGATACTCAAAATGAAATATATTTTATTCTAGGTCTTATTTCTGCCTCTAGGAAAAGGAGAGAATTTAGAGAAGAAGTAGACCTATTTGGAGTAACTATGGAAGAATTGAAGAAGGACCTTAAAACATAACACTTACACTTTATTGAGTTGTTGTAATGTTCAAATAAGGTTGATTGTATTTATTCTTTGCCACCCTACACACCCCGTGCTCTATTGTTGATCAAGAAACACGAACTGTACATATCCCTGTGTCAGTTTTATATTGGCTATATTTATTCTTTGCCACCCTACACGCCCCGTGCTCTATTGTTGATCAAGAAACACGAACTGTACATATCCCTGTGTCAGTTTTATATTGGCTGTAATATTTTATGAGAGAAGTTACAAAATGCGACAAAGACAACATGACTAGTATATGGTCCTATGGTGGGGTAGTTTTACTCATTAAAAATTAGACTTTTGAATTATTAAAAAGGCGGTAAGCATGAGATTGGAAGCTTTTTGGATAAAGGAGAATTTGGAAGCAATAAAACTCACTTTAAATCCATTTTATAATAACTATTTATTAAGAACAAATAAATCTTTGAACAATACTAAAAATTCATCAAGATTCATTAAAGATTTAAGATTTAAGATAATGATTTCTTATCTTGTTTTCTTTCTTATTTTTATTTTATTACTTCTTGGTTATTTATGAACTAATTAGGATATAGATTTAGGTGAGATAAACCTTAGGATTTGATATGTTGAATTGATGGAACCTTTGATTTAATAGATTTTTAGTTTTCTTAAGATTTATCTATATTTTATAATTAATTAAATTGAAGAAATGAGAGTTAAAGGTTAAGTTATTTGATTCATGCATTAATATTTGAGAGAATAAATGTATAGTTAGATTACAATATGGATAAAAAGGGTTAAGCATGAGTTACTCGAGAGAGAACTTTAAGATCTTACTAAGTTAGTGTAAAACCTATCATAAGAATTCATAAAAACCAATTAATGCATTCTTAGATTGTCTTTATTAGAAAGAGATATCTATTGATTCAATTTAAGGTAGGAGTTATATGTCTCGAGAGAGAATATGATTGTAATATAAAAATTCTTACTAGTATAAGAAAAATTAAGATGAAGTTGAACATGGTAAAGTCATAAGGGACATCTTACATAAATCTAGTTTATTTATTGATTGCTTATTCTTGATTATTGCTTTTCTTTGGCATTTTGAGTGCTTATATCATTTTTTCATCCAATTATAATCAATAGCCTAAAAAATTAAGTTTGTGAACAATCAATAGTCAACCCTTATTCCTTGTAGTCTCAAGTCGTACTCATCAACGTTAGTTACAGTTATACCGTGCACTTATGGTATAACATACACATCAATATCTTTAAACATTTTACTTTAAGCCCTAGGTAAAACTAGAAACTTCATTCATCATATGCTTTATATTTTATTTTAATTCTTATAAATCACTCTAGTACTTTATTTTAAGCTTTAGGAAAAACTACAAACTTCTAGACATCCAACTATATCTATAATTTTAATTTTCAATCTACTTTTAAATTCACACCAAGTTTATTTCTTTTTAAAATTTCTCAATTTTGTAAAACCTTTTTAGAGTTAGGTAACCGTTTAAGCTGGTAAATAGGGTGCCTAACATCTTTCCTACTTTACAATTTGGCCTTCAACTCTTTTCTTTTTTTTTTTTGGGTTAAGACTTCTTTAGTTCCTTTCTTGATATTCTTTTTATCTTTTCTTAATGGGCTAGGTGTCGAATCCATTGATTAACCATTCAAAATTTTATTCAATGTCTATTCTTATCTCTATTTAAAGCATCATTAGAATGCCAACCATAGGTCTAAAATGCACCTTTTTTAATATAAAGAATGTCATTACTATGCATAAGCCAAAGTTTTCCAAGAAATAGCTAAAATACAATTACTAAGGCAAGATCATATACCAATCAAAGTTAGTATAGCCTTAAGTAAGCTAACCAATCTTATCCTAGTTAAAAGCAGATTGTTTGAGTTACATGCATGTTCCTAGCTATTGAAAGAACAATAAGTTAGATCACGAAACAATTTCTTCAGCTTCACAAAGTCCTTCTCATCCTCATTCTATGAGTTAGTATAACGTAGCGTTTGGTTACCGTCCTCGGAGGCGAGGACGGAGGATAAGGACATAAAAGTTCTGTCCTTTGTAGCGTTTGCTTGCTGTCTTCGCTCATTTTTGTTCCGTCTTCAGAGGACAAAGACAAAAAATTTTGTTCCTTCCAAGACTGTGGTATAAAAATTTCTGTCCTAAGGACAAGAACAGAACACGTAATGAAATGACAAAAATACCCTCAAGAATCTTCTGAAACCTAACAAATTCATTCTCACAAAACAACTCTCTATCGCGCTCTTCTTCCCTCTGGTTTGTCTCCGCAGTCACAGGTAAGTAATTTTTATTTTCATTTTTCTCCCCTTCTTTGCCTTTCGTTTCGCTGTCCATGGAGGATTCCTTGTTTTGATTGAGTTTTTCTGGGTCTCCTTCTCCGTCCCTCTACCACTAGTCCGGATATTTCGTTCTGTCTGGTGTACACTGTGATCTCCTTCTTCGTCTTCGAGCTGGGTCGTTCTTTCACTTCATTTGTTGAAAATAGGAAACCACGATATCTGCCTAGGATTTGATGTTCAGCTTTTGAGCAACTAGGAACGACGACTGGGATCTATCTTTAAACAGTTTGGCAATTTATAAACGTGTTGTAAACGATATGCAGTCTTATTAATTTCTTTGTTATTCTTTTGTGCTTTTTGATTTGCTTACTCGTTTTTACGAATTCCTTCCCACATGGTAATAAGATACGATGGAAATAATTAAAATTTTCATGTAATCTGTTGAAATTTAAGGATTTGGTTAACAAAATTTTGTTCTTTCATTCAGTTAAAATTTTGTTCTTTCATTCAGTTAACTCATTCCCCTTTCTGGGTTTTTTCAGATCTTTTTCTATTGCACATTGTTCCTGCTTCCCACTTCAGCCCCCTTTCAAAGGTTTGAACTTTGCCTCTCTTGTATGCTTCTTATACTTTGATGATTTGGTTGTAACTTGTGATGATTTGGGTTTAGTTACTGTCCGCTCTGAATTTGTGTTGCTTACACTTTGTTTATATGATAAGATTTACTTGATTGAATGAAAGGGCTTGAACATCAACAACATTGCCTCTCTCACAATCTGATTCTCTGCTCCTACATATGATTCCAATTACAAAACAAAATGCAAACCCTCTATTTTGTGCTCATACAAAGAACAACAAATTTTGTAGTTAATCAAGGTTCACTAATAACTTAAAAAGTAATAGTTATGTGATGAATATGCGAAATTGAATCAGATCAAGTTCCTTCGTATCATTGAAACATTGTGAGGGAAGTCATGTTGATGTTTAATAAGAATAAAGGCATTAAAAAAGGGTGGTGGGTAATGATTTTGATGGGTTGCATTTTTACTTCTGAGACTGAGACTAACAATTACTTGTCAGCAGAAATATAGTTTTGAAGTTCATTTGAACAAGTCTGTAATGATTTTGTGATTCTGAGTTCTTACATTATGAGAGCTAGGGATATGGGAATTAAAAGCTGCACTTAGATGACCTCGGTGAAATGTACATGCAATGTGATTATATGTTAGAAACACGTGCATTTATAGTAGACTAATTTATCATGTATATAATTGGTGGTTTGTTTCCTTTGAAGTTGGGAAAAGGAATATCAAACAAATCCAAAAACGTATCATTAACATAACCCTTTTGGTTAAACTGATCAATGTAAATCCAAAGACTACATTCTTAATCTACATATGCTTAAGTTACCAAATATATTCAACTTCTCTCTAAATTCTTCTACCATTCTAACTATATAGTATACTAGACTTTTCAAGAATTGCTTATATTTGTTTGAAGCCGTGAATAGATGAATGGATTCTTTGTTCTTATATTTTGTTCTACTGTATTGAAAAGCATACGAATATAATGTCATGGATATGCAGAAAGTGCTTATGTCATGGATATGCAGAGGCGCGCTCGCATACCTGAAGAAAGTGTTCATACCGTCAATGAACCCCCAACAATACCGAATCAATTGTCACTTCCACCAAATGAAGAACTTAATGAAGTCGCTACTTTGAAGAAACAAATGGCATGTAGTCAAGGATTTTTACTCATTGCCATTGGAATCATTATGGGTATTATTGTTAAGGAAATTCTTAGTAAAATCTAGGCTTGAATGACACTTTAACCTATTATGTAATTAAATCTATGGATGCTTAGATGTTTTATTTAATTATTATGTATTCGCATTTCTTGGTTGTCGGATTTCTAACCCTATTATGTAATTAATTCCGGTTATCCTTAGATGTTTTATTAAATTATTATGCTAGAATGATGCTAGAAAATAATTGAAATTCTTCATTACAGAAATTTAGGTTATGGAAAAGAATAGAAGTCAAAGATTTAATTAAAATGAAAAGAACCTTCCATTAATAGAAAAAGGAATATATAAAACATGAAAAAAAATTTGTTGTCTAAAATTCTTAGATATTACAAGAATTTAAGATGTATGCTCAGTAGGATTTATTTAAACCTATTATGTAATTAATTCAACAAATGCTTAGATGTTTTATTCAATTATTATGTAGTAGAATATCTAACTTGTAGGATTTTTTTATATATTAACTAATTTTATTTAATTTTTAGGTGTCGCATTTCAATAAATATTTGGGTTGTTCATTTTATTTCATCATAATTAAAAAATTACAAATACACTTTGTAGGATTTTTTTATTAATTAACTAATTTTATTTAATTTTTAGGTGTCGCATTTCAATAAATATTTAGGTTGTTTATTTTATTTCATCATAATTAAATACTAACAAATACATTTCAAGTAAATATTGCTATAATTATAAAATAATTAAAAAACATAACAAATACACTGCATGGGCATTTTGGTCATTAACACTGTTTTTTTGTTCTGTCCACTGTAACCAAACACATTTCTGTCCTAGGACGGAGATAGTTTTTTCTGTTCTGTCCATCGCAACCAAACACCTCGCTGTCTTCAATTTTTGTTCTGTTCCGTCTTTAAATTTTCATTCCGTTCTGTCTCTACCTACTGAAGACAGTAACCAAACGCAGCGTAAGAGTTAATCCTCTTGTAAGAGTCAACTCTCTTATTCGAAGGATATTTCCCTGACTCACCACCTTAAGAGGGCACCTTTTGCCTAAATAAAAATTTTATGAAAGATTTAATTTATTATTATTTAAATTAATGAAATAATTTTTTTAATGAAAACTTAATTTATTATTACATTAAATTAATCAATATTATTAATACTTGATATAGTTGTTGGAGTTACGTAAATATAGTGCCCTAGAAAGCAAGTGTATTTACATGTAACTTTATTTTCTTCAGTTACAACTTTGTAATGAAAATATTTATTATTAATAAAACAAAAGAGTTTGGTTTTATTTGTGTGAGCATTATACATCTAGTCAA
>JAOQMQ010000196.1:27982644-27999308 GCA_027563845.1 Erythroxylum subrotundum
CTAATTTAGGTGGGAAACTTCTTGAAAAGGACTCCAGAAGATCTTGGACGATTGTGTTTTAATTGGAATCCAATTCTAGAAAATCTGCAGATTTGGGATTCTGTCCTTAGGCGTGCCCACGCCTAATCTCTGAATTTCTTCCAGATTGGGGATTTCGAATTTCTTTCTTTCTATTGCGCCTTTTTGGTCCTTTTTCGTCCTTACGGCATTGAAAACCACCTGTGAACATTTAACAAATAATTCCATCAAGTTTTGAACATAAATTTCACAGATTAACCAAAATGAAGTCCAACATATATGCATTATAATTGACTTATCACTTGATATACTTCATCACCATCTTCACCCATTAGACCATTGTCTCTTTCACAAAAATCAAAAAGATTTTGATGTCGAAAATTTTGAACAACTTTTCAATTGCTGCCCAATACAATGTTATTGAGGTAGAATACTTGCTTCACTTGTGTTGTATGCTATTATCATACCATGTGTTACTAACATTGACGCTAGTGATACTGTCATTCAGTTTTAAGTTCATCCTTTTGTCACCAAGATTAAACCATTTGCACTTAAATAGAATAACGTTTTTGTCCTTTATGTAATGCAACTCTTCCTTCCCATTAAAGTTAGTCATTGGATGGATTGTAAGAGAATTTAACTATCCTCTTAAGAAATAGATTTTGTTTGATTAGCAACAGCTATCCAAAAGCCAAAGATTTGAGCATTTTACCATTGGTGAGCTAATTGGGTCACTGCTTACCTATAAGACAGGAATGAATGAATTGCATAAAGATAAAATGGCTCTAACAAGAGGAGGTATTATTTCTAAATTCTCTAAGGATAAGAAATTGATGATGAGGAGACTTTAACAAATGAAAGTGATAAAGATGGTATAAAATTTATCACAAAAAATTCAAGAAGTTCTTAAAGAAGACAAAAATCAAACACTTGAAGAAGAATAAGAAAGTACTTAAGACCATACGACAATACTAGTTGGAAGAGTGAGGAAACCAAAAAAAAAATGGTAACAAGTATGTGATTTATGGACAATAATAATTAGGTATCCTCTTCCTCAAATTCTTATGATGATAATGATGATTGTGATTTTGATTTTGATCTTTTATATCATAAGTTATCTGAATGCTTAGAGGTCATGAGGTTGAAAAGGAAGGAATTATCTTTCAAGCATAAATAGATTTTAAAGGAAGAAATTATATGTATGACATGATAAAATCTAATAGTATTGTCAATGATAATGAGCATAATTTGTTGCATATGAATGAGACATTGAATAAAAGAGATCATTGTCCTTAAAGAATCATTGCCTAAATTCACTATAAGTAGTGAAAATTTGAACAACATGTTCGAAATCAAGAGAGAGAAACTATACTTTAAAGGTGGAGTAATGGCTAAAAACAATGCCAAAAGGTTCATAGTGGTTTTAATGGAAAGGTTCATGGATTGTGAGAAAGTTAAAGTTGGACAACTTATCTATAGATTTCACTTTGTTAAAGTATGATGAGCATTAAAAGTTAGAGCTTATGTCATAAGGATGTAGCACATAGCCAATACGTAAGCTTGCTCAAAACCTTAATCACAAAGAAGTGAAAAAAAATGAAAAATTTGAAAAGGAATTCCATAATTAGAAAATCCTATAGCCACCAATGAAGAAATTAGAACTCTAAAGGTGTGATAAACACTTTCAATTGCATCAACGTGGTTAAAAAAATCTGAAGTTTCAAACAATGGGGGAATATCAATGTAACCTTCACAGAACTAAGAACTCAAGAAACAAAAAAGTTTAGAATGGTCTTGATTGGTAACATCTTCTTTCTACTCCTCAATCCCTAACATTCGAAAATAAACAAAATCTTTAACGACTTTGCCCCAAATTTACTTGAATTTTTAAGAATCAAAATATATGATATCTACTTCCTCCAAGCGTCTATCTAATTACGCACCACAAGCATCAAACCAAAACATCATCTTCTTGTTTATAGGATTCATATGCATAGAATTCCCACATCAGAATTTTCCCAGGAATGAACAAACAACTTCCTAATGGTAAGGAAGAAGAAAGACTACATCCACTTTTACACCATCAACTCCCAATTAGCTTAAACAAACTTATATAAACACAAATGACAAATAAACATCTAAATAAATAAAAATAATTAATCAACTAATAAAATTCTAGCATAAGAGAAATTCCATGTAAGAAACTAGCTTATAGAGAAGGAAGGTGGACACTAGAGACAGACAATGACGACTACGAAGGGGCTGGAAATGCGACAGACGATGACGACAACGGGAGAGTTTATTGAAGAAAGGTAGAGAGATGAAGAAGGAGTAGTGTGATTAAACATTTGGCGACACTTCATGAAAATTGTCGCCAAAACGTTAGATGTTTGCAATGGTGTATCAAAGTGTCTCAAAACGTTACTTCTTTGGTGACAATTCCCAAAATCGTCACCAAAGGTTAAATATATGAAATATATCTTACATAATTTTAAAAATTCTGCTATATAAATAGAATTTATATATAACAAATACAATTATATGCTAATTATTAATTTGATTAATTACAATTATTATCTATACATTCATTAATATTAAATATTAACAATATATTAAAAGAGTATTAATTTTACATTAATTACCATATATCATTATATGGTATTTAACATTATTATCTATACATTCATATATCATTATATTAATTACAATATATTTAAAAAATAATTGCAATATAGTTAAATAATGGAAATTATTATTAAATATTAGCAAGAATCTAAAAGAGTGTCATTTAACCCTTTGGCGACAAATTCTTAAATCATGGCCAAAAGATTACTTTGGGTGACGATTCTACTAATGCATCGCAAAAGGTTAAGCTTTTGGTGACGATTTTAGTAAAGCGTCACCAAAGGCTTCACATTTGGCGATGGTTTCAAGAGTTCAGGGTCGCCAAAAGGTTACCCTTTGACCACGATTTCGAAATTTGTCGCCAAAAAATGCTTTTATATAGAAAATTTATATAAAATGGAAATTCTACATAATAGTACAAAGTTTATATATAATAAATACATTAATATGATTAAATACATTAATATGATAACTCAGATTTCAGAAAATTTATCTATTATCTATACATTCATATATCATTATATTAATTACTATAAATCATTATATATATATATATATATATATATTCATTATGTTAATTAACATATATCATTATATTAATTAGAATATATTTAAAAAAATAATTGCAATGTAGTTAAAAATGGAAATTATTATTAAATATTAGTGAATAATAAATATAATATATAAATAGAATTGATAGAGAATACACTAGAATACAATTTCGAATTACAAACTTCATGTTAAAACTATTTGAAAATTTTGTGATACCATATAAAATTTTCAATAATATTTTTAAACGTAGAATCATTGTCAGTAATATTAATTTTGATTTTTATGAATATGATGTTTAGCCACAAAATGATTAAGTGAAAGTTAGTGAATTCATAATTATAAATGATAGAGTTATTTAAGCTTTTGTGACACTTCTTGAAAAGCATAACAAAAGGGTAACCCTTGCCAATGAATTTGGAGAGTGTTGCCAAAGGTGAAGCCTTTTGTGATGCTTTCTAAAAATTGTCACCAAAGGGTTTCCGTGTGACCTTTTAGTGATGATTTTAGTATTCATCGTCAAATATCCCCAAAACGTCATCGCCTTATCAAATTGAAAACCTAAATACCCAAAGACAAGACGAAATCCTGACTTCATCTTCCTAGTTGCAATAAACTCTCATCTAGTTCGATGCCTTAGCTCTCAGCTTGGTCTTCGTCTCTGGTGTGCATCTTTGTCTTTGTCTTTGTCTCCGCATAAGGATTTTGGTTTTCCAAGTTATCCATCTCCACAATACCTATACATAGTGTGTTGGACTTCACCTGGGTGGTGTAAACCTTGGTTGTCTCTTCATGTGTGTCGATTTTTCATTTAATTTTCATCAAGTTGTCTTAGAACAAACTTTCCTAATTAAATAAATGAAAAAAGTGTATAATGATGATGATATGGGGATGGCAATTTCATGTCAAAAATTAGTAGGGAAGTGGGATATTTTTGTGAGTGAATGATTATCCTAAATCTTCAAAGTCATTTCCTCACTATTCTTCTTATTTCCAATGTTTCTATTGTTTGTTATAAGTTTAGGTTTAAGATATTCTCTCTTGCCAATGCTTATGGTTAGAAATAATACATTAAATTAAACCCATATTCAAAATTAATGCATGGATTGATTATAACTACAAAGATAATTAGTGAACTTTAGCTTGATTGATAAGCAAATTTGTATTAGATTTGGTGATAGAAGACTTAAAAAGGTTATATGTTATATGTTGTATAATTTGATAGTGTATTTATAGAGGTTGTGACTTATGTTTGGAATAGACAGTGTATAAAAGTATTGATTATGTATGTAATCGAAACTTTCTTTTCTTATGTGAATCGGTTATAAACTCAACTTTAACCATTTATACTGACTTACTGATGTCCATTAATAATCTTAGAAGTATGTCAGCTGTGAAAAAAAAATTAAATAAGAAGTCTTTTATTCTTTAAAATGTTAGATCACTTATTGATCCGTGGCATGTGCTATGGGTTTTATTAATCTTTAAAGGTGAGTGGCAAACTTAGTACTTGTGGAGGGGATTTTTAGCTGGTCAAAAAATTAAGTTCCCATAATCTTTGCTTCTTCTATGAATATTTTGTTAATTACATATAACTTCATATAACTTTTTGCTTCCTTATTTAATTTTACACTCTACTTCTATATTGATTATATCTATGACCTGTTTTTGTTTTGATTGTCTTTTCATAATAAAATCATTAACATAAATTCATTGCGAAATGTTAAAATGGCAGCTAGTTTTTTATGGCTGAAATGAGCTTCGATGGGAGGTATCTGGCAGAAATCTCCCTACTGAAGAACAAATCAATGCACAACAAATCTGCTCACCAAAGTTTAATCACCGTTTGCCTTCAATGGTTGGTGTTCTTCTTCAAGATTTTTAGTATCATTCGAATTCACTATTTTTCTTTATTATCTATATCACATTTTCTGTTAAAAAGCTATTAGATGAACGTGTGATTGTATGTACTATGTGTTGTGTAAAGTTTCCTCGAATCTTCAAGAGAATGTTGATGAAAATGGAGGTGGTGGTGATACCGTGATGGTCTGTACAAGATTAGGCAAATTGGTAGCTTTGAAACAGTCGTCGATTGTGAAAACTATGTCTGTTCGTTATAACGAGGATGAAGTCATTCAATCAGGTATGTATATGTTAGAATTTGGATTCCTTATACCGTTTGATTTTGTTGTTTTAGTCTTTAGGATTTAATTTTTCAAAGGATTGTGAAGAAATTAAAGTGATTGTTTTATACTGTTTATTCCTTAGGTGAAACACATGGTACGTGCTTTTCATCTAATTTATCGTTCCATAATACATCTAGAAAATCTTTCAAGGTATACTTTGCTTGTTTAGTTAAAGCCAAGAACTTGTTGGAAAAGACTGTCAATAAATCAACTTTTGGGGAAGATCTTTGTCTATTTTAATTGATGCCTTCGAACGTACAAAGAGCCTTTTTAGAAATACAGACATAGGAAACTTTTTTACCTCATCTATCGAGTTTCATGTCACCTGAAATTCAAAACAATAATTATATCTTTTTCTCTTCGATGGAATAAGCGTGAACTTCTTTTAGAAATTTTCTTTATTTATTGTTTTGTCTGTAAAAATTGTTAAAGTTCTAATTAATATGGTATTACTCACCATATATCATTTTTTTTAAGGAATCATATATCATTATGTTACAAACTTCATGTTAAAACTATTTGAAAATTTTATGGCATAATATAAAATTGTCAAATCATATAATTTAAAAGAGAAAAATAAAAGCATAAATCCATGTAATATTAATTAATTTTGAGTTTATACTTTCATAAATTTTTGAAATGACTTGACATTGTTATTAGCTAAAGTTATGTTTAGAATTAGAATCATTGTCAATAATATTAAAATTTTCTTTTATGAATATGATTTTTCAGTCGCAAAATGATAAAGTGAAAGTTAGTAAATTCATAATTATAAATAATAGAGTTATTTTGTTATTTAAGCATTTGGCGACGATTTTCGCATTTCGCAACGATTAACAAAATTATCACCAAAGGCTTCCCATGTGGTGACGCTACTAATACACCGTCGCCACAGGATAAGCCTCTTGCGACAATTCAGGAAAAGCGTCACTAAAGGCTTATCATTGATGGCGACGATTTCCAAAAGCTTACTTTTAGCTACATTTATGAAATTGTCGTCAAAAAAAAGTGGTCAAAGGGCTACCTTGTTGTAGTGTGAGTCACACACAAAGAACGAGTTGAAGAGAGAAAAGTGTTTTAATCAAGTCGAACTTGATTGAAAAGTTTAAGAAACTTTATAATTAAATATAAGATATTTAATAAATGATGATCAATATAATATATTGGATCTTATTTGAATATAATTGGTATTTAACTAAAAATAATTATAATTCTAATTAAAGTTTAATTGAAATTGAAATTAAAATTTAATTTTAGTTAAACAACTAAAATGTTCAAAGTCTATTATAACTAAGTTTAAGCTTCAAGAGAGCTAGCATTTCTTATTTAACCCTCTCTGCAATAGTTGCAGAGTTCTTTCAATTCGTTCTGTAGATACTGTTAGAGGTGAGATACTTATGCAACTAAAATGGTTAAAATAAGTCAATTTTAAAAATGGTTTAAGAGAAACGACAAGCAAAAGATTAAGCTTTGAAAGAATATACGAATCATAATTCTTGCTTTATTATGATTTATGTGTTAATCATTTTATAGAATATAAATAATTCTGGCTTCTGAAAAATTATATAAAAAAGTTTCGTAATTATTCCTTTACATATGAGATCGGATCTCTTTCTAATTTTCCAACACTATCTTCTCGATGTGATGCAATCATTAGGATTGAAAGAGAGTCATAGCTTGCAGATCATAACTATCAATAAATTGATTGTGCCAAGTTACTAAAGGTTAAAGCGGCATTTATCAGTTGGAACAAATGTAAAGAATCATTTAAATGCATTTGTTATCTTATGTTAAAGGTGGAGTGCTCAAGACAACAGAGATGAGGGAAATAGTGAGGGGCTTTCCACTTTCGTTAGATAGTAGTGGAATCCACCGGTATCAGTTGAGTTTTACGTTGACAATAGGTAAGAATTAAAAAAAGAAGAAGAAGATATATCATATATTATCATCATCGTCGTCATTACCCAATCTGAAGGTCCGCAATGAAGCGGGATCTGGAAGATATATCATATATCATTATCAAAAAATTAACTAAAACAAAAATTTTGTTAGTTAAAATTGAATTCGATAGATTTTAAACATTTCAAATATTAGACTTTGATTTATAGTACTATAATGAAAATTTTAAAATTTGAAAGAAACTTTTTACTTTAAAAAACTAGATATAAAATACATTTGAGGATGCAAATATAAATTTAAACAAATATAACCACGTTTGCATGGATCTATTTTAAAATATAAATTAAAAATAATAAAAATGGAAAAGGTCAATAAAAGGTGACAAGAGCTTCTCAGCAACTAATGATTGTTTATGGCAGATCCAATAGGCCATGAAATTGAAATAGGGGAAGCTCTCATAGAAACACTACTCGGCCCAATCTGGAAATTGTTGACACGAACGTGTGCACTAGAAATCTACAAATACGTGCCAAGGAATTGCAGAATGATTACTTTTGACATATTATTTGTTAGTCATTTTTTTTTTTTGGCTTATTTAACAATCAACAGTGCAAAAGAAAGAAAGTACATTATGTCGATGGAAATCGAATATGCCTCCACGTTACCAACCAGCACTATGTTAATTATATTTTTGGCCAGATTGTCGTCATGTAACTTGCCAAAGCCACGTTCAACTCATAAATTAGCGCTTCTTAGACAATGAAATAATTATTGGTGAGGTGAGTTCAAGTTTTAGAGAGCATAATAATGAGTACTACAACTAAGACAAAGAACATTGTAATATGGGAAAAAGCGTGTCTTGATCATCCGACAAGGTTTCTGGTTTTCCCAGAGTAAATTATGATCTTAACTAACAAAAGCATGAAAATGAAGTGATAGAAAGTGGAGGGAAATGCCGGACATAAAAGTTGGGAGGAGGAGCTAATTCTCCTTAAAAGTTGAGCTTTACCATTAAATATCAAATCAAACCCCCAGATTTTAAAGTTGAATCTTAGAAAAATGCTCTAAATTGAACAGAAAATCAGGAAACA
The DNA here is from genome assembly GCA_027563845.1 of Erythroxylum subrotundum. Lineage (NCBI taxonomy): Eukaryota > Viridiplantae > Streptophyta > Magnoliopsida > Malpighiales > Erythroxylaceae > Erythroxylum > Erythroxylum subrotundum. The sequence goes on from JAOQMQ010000196.1 coordinate 27,991,013, forward strand.
AAAAAGGGATTTCTTCACTTGCTTTTGATATGAATTTTTTATTAAAGGTGGAGAAAATCACTTTCCCTTCAGTTCCAACGTCACCTCAAACGGAATCAAGTTCTCCATTTGAACTAATCATTCCTCTAGATAACTATTATTCTACCAACGTTGTGTTTTCTTTTTCTTCTCACAAGGTTTACAACTTCAGTTCGTTATTTTGATATAAAGTGAAGACATACAACTACGCAGATATAGCACACAACTTGTGCGTGCTAATGCAATTATTCCAACGTTAAAGTGATGTGTTGCTTTTATACCACTTTCATCAACTTTATTGTTCTAGCTAAGCTGCCAACCCTATAAACAAATCTTATGCTCTTCTGTCAACAACTATTTAAGACTCATATTATCATTGTTGGAGAATGATTTTAAAAATGTAGTCTTTGTTTAAAGATAAAATTTGTGAGTATTAAGATAGAGTAGTAAAGATAATATCTATTATTTGTTAAAAAATAGAATTTTATCTAGTAAGATAAAGTTGTTATATGTTAGGATTTAAACTTTAAATCTTTGATTTGTTTGCTTAATCTTTACCGAGATATTAGCTAAGTTTGTTATTTCATTGCTTATATATTTAGGCCTTCAACGTCAATGTAAAGTGCAACTCATCAATAAATTGCCTCTTACATTGTCTCTTTTCTATTCTATTTTTTTGGTTAAATTCTAGTTCTAAAATTCAACCTGGTATCAGAGCTCTCAAAGATCTTGAGGGACCTATTATTTATTAATGCTTTACAAGCTCAAGAGCAACGAGGGGCAATGAGAAATCAATAAAGTGGAAAGATGGTGGAGGGAGACTATCTAGCAAAGATTTCGTCATCAAAAAAGAAAGGAAACATTTCTTAATGTGGCCATTGTGAGAAGTTTGGTAATGAAGAGAAAGATTGCGAGCATAGAGGGAAGTCTCGATGCTTTAGGTGTAAACGATTTGGACATTTGAAAAAGAATTTCAAGTTCAACAATGGAGAACAAGCAAATACAGTGTAAGTAATTGAAGAAGACAACCTCTTTTAGTTGATGAGAAGTGCACCAAGATGCATAATAGAGAGAAATATTCTATGGAATAAGTGATGAGAGAAGTGCTCATATTGAAGAATAGAAAGAAGTGCTCCAAACAAATGAATTGTTGAGAGATTTGCTCTCCAACTATTAAAGGGTGATGAGAAGTACATCAACAAATTCAAAAAGTCTTACAACTTTGAATCAAGAAGGAATGTTGGAGAATGATTCAAAGTTGTTAAAAATGTAGTCTTTGTTTAAAGAAAAAATTTGGGAGTAGTAAGATAGAGTAGTAAAGATAAGATCTGTTACTTGTTAGAAGACAAAATTTTATCTTTTATGATAAAGTTGTTATATGTTAGGATTTAAACTTTTAAATTTTTGATTTGTTTTCTTAATCTTTACCGAGATATTAGTTAAGTTTGTTATTTTATTGCTTATATATTTAGGCCTTCAGCGTCAATGTAAAGTACAACTCATCAATAAATTGTCTCTTACGTTATCTCTTTTTTATTCTATTTTTTGGTTAAATTCTGGTTCTTCCAACAATCGTATGATTAACCATCCAGATTTACGACAACCCCAATTCTACCAATGTTGTTCCAACATTTTTTCTCATTTTTCTACTCATCTACATGGTACGCAGTATCCAAAAATTTGAAAATGTATGCACACGTTCAAATTACATTTCTTTTAAATTTAGATTAAAAGCGAGCAAATGAACCATGTTAGAATTAACTGAAAAAATGGTTGGAGTTCTTTTGAGATTTCTTCTTCTTCTACCTTATCAAAATTGACCAAAAAAATAGTTAAAGTTCAATTTAAAACTACCTCTTTGCAGAGATTGAAATTAAGTTAGATAGGACTAACTATGCACTTTGGTCTTCATCATGATCATTGATGATTCACACATTGAATAATCACCTAAAATTTTTGCTTCTTCTATCTTGTTAGAATTGAATAATAAAATAGTTGAAGTTCTATTTAGAACTGCAACTATGACTTTGACAAACAATATAATTGTTACACAAATTGAGATTAAGTTAGATGGGACTAACTATGTACTTTGGTCTTAGTTGGTGGAGATATACATATTCGGTAAAGACAAGTTAGGACATAGAAATGGTGATTTATCCCTATCAATACCAATAGTCCCTGCTTTTCAAAGATGGTGCACAGATGGTGCTATAGTGAAAGGTTGGTTACTTAATTCCGGACCATACTAATTGAAAATTTTATCATATTCTTTAAGAAATTTTTTTATCATAGCTGCAACCTATTTTAATTGGAGTAATGCCTCTCAAGTATATGATCTTTAACACAAAGCATTATGTATAAAGCAAGTAGGTGGATTATTAAAAAATTATTACAATTACTTACTAGATAATAAAGGGAAATTGATTTTCGAAGGCTAAACTTGATGCAAAGCCCGATATATATTCAACACTATAGTAATATCATTTAAGAAGATTAAGTGTATAGTTTTTTGGATGGTTTACAAGATCGTCTAAACAACATTCGAAGAGAGATTATACAAATAAAACTATTCCCCACTATGGTGCAGGCATATGCCCATATTTGATTAGAGGTAGTATGTCAAGCAATGATGATAGGAACTATGATTAGAGAATCATTAAGTTGTGTTGGCATCTAAATGCTTGAAGATCAAAATTTGTGTAGCTAGTTCCTTTCAAAGTGAGAAGTCAAGTTTCACTATTAAGTTGAAAATTATATTTGATGGATAGAAATGCTCTCAATATGGAGGATCTAAACACACTCAGGAGACATGCTTCAAAATTCATGACTATTGAGAATGGTGGCTTGAGTTATAACCTAAAAAAACACAAACAAGGAGAGGTAAGTAGCATAGCCAAGAGTGTGCAAATAAATATATGTTAAGCAACTGCCTTAGTAAGTCAAGCTTCAATTACAAGTGACCTAACTCTTTCTTTGAATCTAGCCAAAGCCTATAATATCATGACAACTATAATCTTATTTAGTTCCAATACGGACAAAGCCTATAATTAGTGGATCTTTAGACTCGAGAACCATATAACTAATGATAAAAGAGATTTTTCCCAGTGATCTACACCATGAAGAACTAATATTGCAAATGATAATAAGAAAATTTATCCAATAATAAGGGTTGGTACCATGATGATGTCACCTTAATAAGGGAGCATTGGGCGTAATTGCAAAACCATAGTTAATTATTGCGAGTAAAGGGCTAGACATACCTTATTTTGGCCATTAAAAAGCTAATTTATTTACGATTTTATTAGTTATGTTCTGAATTCTAATTATAAGCATGGTTTTCTCAATTAGAGTAGGATTAAGCTTTCTTAATTTCAATATGAGTGTGGTTGTTTTCCTAATTATAGTAAGATTAAGCTTTCTTAATTCTAACAGGAGTGTGGTCGTTTTCTTAATTAGAGTGAGATTAAGCTTTATTATTTCTAAGCCTATATAGGCATTAGAGCATATAATTTACATTAGATTTTAAAATAGAATTTATGCATTTTAACTCAAGAAAATTGAGTATTTCCTCCTCAAATCTTAATTCTTTGTGGTGTACCATTAGAGAACTAAGTAGGCTAATCTTTAAACTTGGTGGTGTTGACGACTTCATAAAGAAGATGGAAGAGCTAATGGCAAAGCAACATGAAAATGTTACACTATGCTTAGATAATCTTAAAAAGGGGTTTGAGGCACAAAAAGATAACATGAAAAGTATAGTGTGAACTGCTTTACAAGGTCAAGGAAATCTTCATGGTGTGAGCTAAAGTTTGATGAAAGAAGCTCTCATCATGATTGAGAAGCATCTCAAGAAGAACTAAAAGCTCTAATAAGTGTCCAATGGGATGGGACAAGGCACCAGGGACGTGATCCTTTTGTTAAGGGTCCAAGAGCGGATCAAGAAAGTGATCAAAACCGTATAAGGCGTTCAAGAATCCATCTTAAACTCATGCAATCTCCTTTATCGCTAACCTAAATTAGAATATATGTGACTTATAAAATTTCAAAGTTGAGTAAGATTACTATTAAGGCTAAATTTATACATGAAGTGGCTGACTTTAAAGAAGTGTATGTTGTGGTTTTACAAGAAATTTTAAAGAGTTTAAAGGAAGCTTTTGTTGATCTAATGATGAAGCCTCTTATGCGTGAATTTGTTTATGTATTTTTGGATGATTTACTAACAGGTTTGCATGCTTTTCAGGGAACTGAGCATCAAATTAACTTAGTTCCGAGAGCATAATTACTAAACAAGTTAGCTTATAGGTGTAATCTCGAGGAATCAAAAGAGTTATAGAGGTGAATTGGCAAGTTAATGGAGAGGGGTTATGTGTGTGAATCTATGTCTCCTTGTGCAGTTCTTACTTTGTTAGTTTTAAAAAGGGACGGGATGTGGAAAATGTAAATTGATAGTAAGGATTTGAATAATATAACAATTAAATATCATTTTCATATTATGAGAATTGATGATATGCTTGATGAGTTACATGGTTTAAGTGTGTTCTTTAAAATTGATCTTCGTAGCGATTATCACTAAATTAGAATGCGTGAAGGGGAAGCATGGAAGACAACATTCAAAACTAAACATGGGCTCTATAAGTGGATGATTATGCTATATGGTCTCACTAACACACCAGGTACTTTTATATGACTCATGGATGAAGTGTTAAAGTTTTTTCTTGGCAAGTTTGAAGTGGTCTATCTTGATGACATCTTGATGTATAGTAAGAGAAAGGAAGAACATGTTAATCATTTGCTGCAAGTATTCGAGTCTCCTCATAAACATAAAATTTACAAAAAGCTCAAGAAGTGGTTTATGGTAAATATTGTCTTCTTGGGATATGATGTCTTTAATAAGGGAATTTTAATTAATGAGTTAAAAATTGAAGTCATTAAAAGCTGGTCAGTTCCTACTTATGTCATGGAAATGCGGTCTTTTCATGATTTTATTGGGTTATATCGTCAATTTGTAAAAGATTTTAGTGTGATCATGGAACCACTTATAGATTGCATGAAGAAAGGGAAATTCAAATGGACTTCCAAGGCTCAAAAGGTATTTTAAGCTGATAAAGAGAAGATGCATACAACGCCTATTCTTGCACCTCCAAAATTCAATGAACTATTTGAAATAGAGTTGGATGTGTGTGGAAAAGGGATAGGAGTGGTTCTTATGCAAAAGGGAATGCTTGTGGCATATTTTAGTGAGAAGCTTAGTGGTTCGAGGAATAATTATTCAACTTATGAAAAGAAGTTCTATGTTATAGTCCTTGCCTTTACTCATTGAAGTCACTATCTTAGATCGAAGCCTTTCATGTTACATTCAAATTATGAGGCTTGAGGAATATATATAGGTAACAGAAACTAAGTCCAAAATATGCTAAACGGTTCAAGTTTTTTAATCATTCACTTTCTCTTCCAAGTACAAGGATGAAAAGTTGAATGTAGTAGTTGATGTATCGTCATAGAGATTCTCTATGCTTGTTATTCTTTACTCAAGGTTGATTGCATTAGAGATTATTAACGAATATTAGGAAAAGGACCTGGATTTTGCTAATTTACATACAACATGTGCTAGAGGAGTGAATGGAGCTTTTATGTTGCAAGACGATTTCTTATTTAATGGAAATCAGTTATGCATTACTAAATGCATATTTCAGGAGTTGCTAGTTTGCAAGGCTCATTTGGGAGGTCTTACATGACACTTTGGAATTAATAAAACTCTTGCGATTCATCAGTAACAATTCTATTGGTTAAAGATGATGGGTGGCATACAAACTATTATTAGTTATTGTGGTATGTGTCATATTACTAAGAGTTTATTTTAAAAGAGACTCTACATTCCTTTATCGATTCTTGCTTAGCCACGAGAGGATGCTTCGATCTTCATGCTCAGTAAGGCAAGGATGTGATCATAGTTGTAGTGGATCGATTATTGAAGATGGCTTACTTCATTCTAAGTCATAAGATCGATGATGCTTCACACATTGTTGATTTGTTCTTCAAAAAGGTTGTGTGCTTCATTGAAGTTCCAAGGTTGATTATTTCAAATCGGGATTCTTAGGCACTTTTGGAGAATATTATAGAGGTTGCTTAAAATGAAGTTGATGTTTAGTACTTTGCACCATCCACAAACTGATGGTCAAACAAAAGTTAAAAATTGTACTTTAGGTGCTCTTATATATGACCTAGTGTTGAAAATAGCTAAGGATTGGAATATGAAATTAGCTCGTGTTGAGTTTGCTTATAATCGTTCGCCTACCTACGTTATAGGGCATTATCCATTTCAAGTAGTTTATATCATTAATCTTTACTTCCCTACTGATTCTCCCTGACAACGGTGCCAAAATTTGATACGTGTCATTATGCGGATACAAATTAAATCCTTATTTTACCTTTGAATTTATTAATGAATTTAGTATAAAGCAAATAAGAGTCGATCTCACAAGGAAATTTTTGCAAATAGAGTCGATCTCGCAAGGAAAGTTTGATTTACAAAGTTAGTTTATTAATTATAATACTTTTAAAAGAGACAATTACATCATAATGATTTCGTTCATATGAAAGGAATTCCATAACAAAATACAAACATCAGCAACACTCATGTAATGTCCTCTTTCACCACATTAGTAAGGTACAACATCAAAACTTAACAAAATAAACTTATAACACGTTCTTAGAATCATATAATCGATATTCAAGAGCTCGAAATTATTTTCTTTGCCAAAGAGTCATAATTATTCAAAGTATATAATACTGGAATTTTTAACAATGAAACCAAGTTATACAAATTTAAAGGTTTCAGCCTAGAAAATTATTTTCATACTTCTTTTCGTATGTAATATCCAATACATGGTTCTTTTGAGCATAATATAGTGAGTTATGCTTTTCTTTTTCAAGTTGAGAAGAGATTAAACATACATGATGAAACACATCTAAAGGAAAATAAAAAATTGGACAACTTCTATAAAATCTACACACAATGCATAAAATCAACGTCAACTTGATTATTTGAAATTCCAATGAAAGTAATCCAAGATATTAACAACAAATTAAGTTTACAAGTTTAACTTTAATCAACTAGAAAACATGAAGAAATGGACAACCAATTGATTATTAATGCATAAATCCAAATCACAATATAAAGTTAATAATCCTATTTTGTCTACATTAAGTATAACACTTGTAATTTAGCTTTAAGAAAACATTATCTCATCTAATTTAAATTGTCCATATTCATAACACTAACTTTACTTAGAATATTAACTTTATTAATGACCTGAAATATAAAATAAATCTAAAACTAAAACAATTATAATTATGGAAACTTATGAATTACGCCAAGGAAATGTACATATAGAAAATGGAGTTTGATGCTTAAAACTAATCTAGGAATCAATAAAATAAAACATAAAACTAATTTAATATTCACAAGAGAACAAGCACGTTTCAATTTCAGTTTAGCCACGCAATCTTGGATCATTTGAGTTATTTAATAGGTTAAGCGTAGATAATTAATCAACTAGCTCCCACTTGTCTCCCTTCAATTTTTAGAATAGAACTAGTTTAATCCTAACTAAAAGCACATTATGAACTAAGAGATACATCCAACCAGTGATAATTTATTCGAAGAACAAATAAATACCAACTCATACAATGAATTATGCATTAATACTTTAAGAATAACATTCATATAATCAAGGATGTCTCCAATCATATAAAGAACATGAACCAAAAATCAAAGAATCCATATATTGTATAAGTGTTAAATTAACTTAGTAATAAGTCAATTAATTCAGAAAATTAATAATCCAAATATTCAAATTGCATCTCTAAACTAAATTTAACAACTAGAATTAACTAAGCATAGGAAATCATAAACAAAAGGAATAAGGGTTTCAAGAAAACTCATTGGATTGTGTTATGACTTCACAGACCTCAAACCATCCCTGAAGGTTTGGAGTTTCTTCCTTCACCAATCACAAACCAGCTCAAAACAAGTGAGCATCGGTTCCCTATCACCCACAATCACTCATTGGAAAGATTCTTAGCTTTAACCCACCTTAAAAGAGAGTCAAATTGATAGTTGTAGGTTGCATGATATTTTAGCAAGCATTTTAGTATGTTTTTAGTGGTTAATTAATTGATTCATGTATGTTTAGGTTCATAATTGTGTTAGTTGGTTAGATATTTGTGTTTTGAGTGTTATGTGGGTTAGAGCATGCTATTGAGCTTTAATTTTGTG
>JAOQMQ010000196.1:28003601-28024447 GCA_027563845.1 Erythroxylum subrotundum
TGTAATGATGGATGTCACATTCCTAGAATTTAAGACTTTCTATACGTCTAAGACATCTAATTCTCCTTTTTAGAGGATAATTATGATGAAAAGGTAAACTAGTTGCAACTTGAACGGCTGCCAAGATTTAATAACCAAAATATATCTCCTCTAATTAAAGGTTCATATAAATAAACGTAGAAATAATTCCTATCACTAATATAATCTCTCTACGCTTTCTAATTATACCTCAAAATTTTAATACCATGATACTCTTGCTCCTATTGGCTATGACTTATCTTTTAGGCATAATCAGGGCAAGCCACCAAAGAGATATTCTTCTAAACTGGAAGAGTGACAATTAAAATATCCTATTGGGCAATAATGTGTCCATTGAAAAGCTCTCGAAACCAATGAAGTAATTTGTCAACAATCTCTTATCTCATCACGTTCCCACAAGTATTGATGAGGAACTAAAGGATGCTAAATGGGTTTAAGCTACGAAGGAAGAGATGGAAGATAAATAAGATATGGGTACTTGCTTCACTTCTAAATGGAAAAAGGACAGTAAGATGCAAGTGTGTATTTTCAGTTAAGTGCAAGGAAGCTGGATTGATTAAACGATACAAAGCAAGATTAGTGACGAAATGTTATACTTAGGCATATGAGATTGATTATCGAGAAACTTTCTCACTAGTGGCTAAATTAAATACAATTAGAGTTTTATTATCTCTTGTGGCAAATCTTGACTGGATATTACATTAGTTTGATATAAAAATATATATTTCTCCGTAGTGATCATAGTTCAAGGTTTATACATCTTCGGTGTGCATCTAAAAAGAAATATTTTTTTAGATCTATCACTATTGAAAATGAATGAGAAAAATTAACCTAAGGTAAGACTGTCATGAGAGAATTTGCAGGCAATCTATGTTATCCCTTCTCAACTCAAGGTTTAAGGTTAAGTTAGAGCTCTATTTATTCACTTTATTAAGATTCTGAATCTGAGTTTTCTTAATCGACTTGAGAACTTGACCAAATGGGTTATTGCTCAATACTCGGTAACGAACAAGTCACCTTTACCTTCATTGTGTCTAATAAAAAAAATGATAATAAAACTCGAAAAAAAAAAGTCAAATTTTAGGTAGTAAATTAGAATCTTGTAACTTATGTACCGCATTAAATGAGTCATTCAAGCATTAGAATATGTTACCCGGAGGAATTGTAGATTGTACTGAAATAATGGTTATGAACATTAAATCCAAGTTTTTGAACCAAACTACCGTACAATTCCACCACCATTCTTAATAGACCTTACCCTACCACCGTCCCCCTCACAAAAATCTTTCGTTCTTCCATTGGGATTCGAGCAAGTCTGCTCAATCTCCTCCGTGGATTCCTCTCATTTAACTCTAAAATTCCCAACTTACGACAAATTGAAATCCTATTTCCAGTTTTCAACCGGGAAAGAATCAGACACAGCTCGAGAGAGTGAGCGAGTGTTTGACAATATATCTCTATTCTAGGAAATGAAGAGCAACACCAACACAAAGCTCATTGTCCTCCACCCTTCAATCCACAAGACACAAACCTTCAACCGCTGTTGGTTACTCTTTATACTCACTTTTCTCACCTTAGTCTTCACTATCACCCTCTTCACCACCACCACCGTCCCTTCCTCCTCCGCCACCGTTGCCGCCTCCTCTGCCTTATCATCTTCTCTACCTTCTTCCACCGCCGCAGCCCTCATTCACTACACGGCCACATCGAATGCCACCACCCCTCACATGACCGCCGCCGAGCTCTCCGCCGTCGCCGCAGCTCTCCACCGCTGCTCCCCTTGCAACTTCCTCGTTTTCGGCCTAACCCACGAGACCCTTCTGTGGAAATCACTTAATTTCCACGGCCGTACGATTTTTCTAGACGAGAGCGAGTACTACGTGTCCACTTTTGAGAAAAACCACCCAGAGATCGAGGCTTATGACATTCAATACACAACCAAAGTCAGCGAAATGAGTGAGCTTCTGTCGCTCACAAACTCTCAAGTTGAAGACCAGTGTAGGCCTGTGCAGAACTTGCTGTTCTCTGATTGCAAGCTTGCCATAAACGACATGCCGAATCACATATACGAAGTGGCATGGGATGTGATCTTGGTTGATGGCCCACGTGGGTATTTTCCAGCGGCTGCCGGAAGGATGTCGCCGATATTCACCGGCGGTGTGTTGGCGAGGAGTAAGAGAGGCGGTGACAAGAAGACGCATGTGTTTGTGCACGAATTTGACAGGGAAGTGGAGAGAGTCTTCAGTGATGAGTTCTTATGCGAAGAGAACTTGGTGGAAACAGTGGACTCATTAGGCCATTTCGTGGTAGAGAGAGTGGAAGCTAATAGCATTTATCAGTTTTGTAAAACTAGGAAAAGGCCCTCATCATCGCCGCCATCATCAAGATCGAAGCTTGCATCTTTACCAATTGAGGAAGGGGGTGATGACGATAGCGACGAATGAAATGCATTTGTGTGATTACTTGTATCATTACATAGTTTTTTTTTTATATAAATCTTGTAAATTTGAGTTTGCTGGTGCTGAATAGGTCATCAATTGTAAGTTTATAGGTCTAAAGACTGAGAACCATCAGGTCAATGGACAATGATGAAGAACTCAAGGTATCACCTTTCTCAAGTTTTGCTTTTGTAGGGAGTCCTGTTTGGTGGGTGACACAGGTGGGAAATCAAAAATTTGAAACACTTAAAGCCTCTGATTGAGGATAATTAAGCAAAGAAAGGCAAGTAGCATGTCCTATTCAATGCATATTAAGCTTTACCCTAACCACAAAGGCCAAAGCAATAGCAAAGCGACAACAATCAACAAAGCCCCAAAATTTCAATGGAAACATTGATTCCTTAATCTTCTTTAAATCAAATGTCAGGAGTTTACGACAAAGACACAAGGAGATGTGTCGGTGATGTTAGGGAACCTTAACCACGTACTAGATACCAGGGTTTTAGGTAAGCTTTAGACTTAAGGCAGAGGCAAAGCTGTAGCTTAGCGATCCCTCTCCATGTTTTAAAGATTTGTCGAATCTCTCCGGAATCAGTTGTAGGATTTTGAACGCGTGGTATGATTGGCTGGAAGTGAAGTGCCTATAAGAAGAAGGTTCGGCGAATTTCGTGGGATTGGATACAGCCGATAATATGCCAGCGAGCTATACGCTTACTTTCTTTTTCTCTTTCGCCGTCTTTAAATAAAACAATGTCATCGGTTGCCTTGGCTTTACGACAAACAGGTGAGAAAAGCGAAGGCTGTGAGGAAAGGACAAGGTAGGGGACGGGAAAATTGTCGGCACTGATAATGGTGAGTCATTGCAGTTGGACGTGGGATAGTGGGGCAACTTAGGAGTACTGTCTTGTTCACTCCTTGAAGGCCACGGGCCAGCCTTTCTCCTTTTTGTTTCAGAGGTTGAGATCGTTTTGAATATCAACCAATTTGCATTTCTAATTGTTTCATCACTTCAAATTCGAATATCTAGACTTTGGAGGCTTCTGAATTAATTTTGCTATTTTTAAAAATGTTTTATAGTGATACAAGCCACAAGGTAGATCGTTATGTAGGTAGAACGTCACGTTGTGCGAATTAAATTGAGAAGTTGCAATTATTTGACGGTACAGAGATGAGTGAGAACAAGGGCAGACAATCATCATTGACAAGGCCCACGTTCCCTTGCCTGGACTGGTACTGTAGCCTGTAGGTAGCTTGAATAGCCACATCTTCGTATGGACAAGGGGTTCAGGTTCAGTACATGTCAAATATGAGAGAATCATGAAAAAATCTCCGATTGATATTTGAATCGTCGAAAAATGTTCCTTAATTCTATACATTAATTTCTTACACTTTATATCCCAAAAGAGCACTATTATCATCCACACTTCTCTTTGATCCTCACTTAGCAATATTTTCACGTTTCCCAGACTCCTTAAGTCCGTAGCAATGAGAAATCTGGGCAGTTAATATTAAATAAAAATTAATATTTAAAGAATTAAAATTAAAAAAGTTATCTATAACCTTTTCTTCAATCTCGACTCTGTCTCGCGCCATTCTATATTTGACTCGAGACAACAATTCTTCACTCTGAACTCATTGTTGTTGTCTCCGTCGTCCACTTGTGTGTGACTTAAAAATTTTGTAAGTTATTATCAATTCGTAAACGATAAGAGCTTGCAAAATTTCAGTCTATAAATAAAAGGAGCTTGTCAATGTTCAAAACGAAAGGAGTTTATTAATGTTCAAAACAAAAGAAACCTCTTACAATATTAAAACAGAAGGAGTCTATTCAATTCTAAAACTAAAGGAGCTTTTTGCAAATTGAAAACACAAACACTGTATAATGCGAAAATTTAAAAATTAAGAAGAGAGAAAGAATGACACAGTCGATTTATACTAGTTCGGCTTATAACGAAGCCTGCATCTACTCTTAAAATATCCAGTTTGAGTATTTCAATATAAAACTTCAAGTAATAAATTTTAATGAACCTCTTCAAGCTTACAAGTACATGTTTTTCAAGATTCTTCAACCTTCCACACTCTTAGTATTTAACAAGCCTCTATAAGCTTTCAATAAAAATGAATATAGGATTTGCTCAATGTAAACTTCAAGGAATACCAATCTCTTTCAATTGAGTTTTTTTTTTTTCTTTATAAGGCACGAAGAGTTTGATAAAGAAATGACTTTTCAAGAATATTGATATTGCTAATGTATTTCAAAAATTGACTTTTTTGTAAATGCAGTGATCCTTCCTTAAATAAAAATTTCTTCAACTAATTATTGTTTCCTTATATTCTAAGTTGTCTTTTAATCTAAAGACTCTTTGATATCATCTTTGCTAAAATCTTCTATTATCCATACGTTTTAAAAAATTTGACAATATCTCGAAAAAAAAAAAGTCCAATTATGTGATTAGCAAGATCCTTCTAGATATTTGTAGAATCATTTCTAATAAATCAGGGAAGTTCATTAAGAAAGTGCCTGCAAAAAAGGAAACATTTATCATAACTAGATTTTATATCCTTTTAAAATTTATATCGTTATTTATTCAAATAAAGAGAAATAAATCAATTTCGAATTTTAAAATATTATATAGTTATCATCAAAATCATTAATAATAAACCTTGAGCTAATAGCTGTCATCTTCTCTATCGCCGTCATCTTCTCCATCGTCTTCATCTTCTTTGTCGCCTTCTTTATCACCTTCATCTTCTCCTTCGTGATTGTTATAAGTTTTTGAATGAAATGCTTTTCAAGCTTCTATTTAAGGCAACAAGGAAATTTGTACGAGATATAATGATGTTTCTATCAGTCATCTCTTCCTTTTGGGTTTTAAGATTTTACGCAATGCTTATAGCTTTTCACTGGAATTCTATTCGTACAAAATAAAACTTGAGAACCTTTTGTCTGTACACAACCAAAGTCATGTTTATTTTATAAGTTCCTTTAAATAAACAAGTCCATTTTAACTATTTTAACACCAAATTTAGTAAATTATAGATTTATCATAATATAACCAAATGGAGGAACAATATTATAATTAATAAGTATGTTAAGGACGTAATATGGGCAAATTAAGATTTAAACTCTATTAGAAGACCAATAATGTATTCGTTCCTTAACATATCCATATGAAGAAGATACATTTACTCTATTTAGACATGTATAGGGATAAAGAATAGTTTTACTAGAGGACCAAAAATATACTTATATTCAATTTAGACGTCTAGGTGATCATTCTTTAGAGGGATCGTTAAAGTCATTAGCACAAGTTATTCAAGTGATTAGTGTAATCAATACATAGAAAAAAAAGAAGACAAATGCTTAACTTTTTTGCTCTATAAACAAGTATTGGAGCTCAACCTTCTGATTGAAGTTCATTATAATCTAAAGAAATTGCTCATAATGTGAAAATGACCATCACTAGATGGTTGTATGATGCATGTTAGTATTTCAATGCTGCTAAATCTTATTATTATTAGTTTACGGTACTGTTATTGCCTTTTTTGGTCTAGGATTTAGAACTTCTTCAACCAATGACTATAGAGATAATCTTCTAAGCAATGTTATTAGTGAAATAAAAAATTATTTGAGTAAAAGAAGAATGAATTAAGCAACTTATGGGTATTCAATCATGTGTGATGATTGGATAAATAGGAGACATAAGCTCATTATGAATTTTTTAGTTTATTCTATTAAGGGGATGATATTTTTGAAGTCAATTGATACATCAAGCCTTATATAAGATCTTCATACTTTGTTGGAGATATTTGGTGAAATTATAAATAAAATTGGGCTTAAAAAGATGTACGTTCATTACTAACAATGATGTTGCTTGTAAAGAAGCTATTATGAGGTTACAAAGCAAGTATACTTGTTTCTATTAGACTCCTTGTATTGCATATTGTATTAATTGTGCAGAAAGTGAGAAAAGTTTTTAAGTTCATATAGAACTGTGCATGTATATTGAATTTGATGAGAAGAGATTTTATAAATGATTCACATTTTTCTCATCCTATTATTATAAGATTTGCAAATAATTTCTTATCACTCTAGTGTTTTATTCAAATGAAAAAAGAGTTGAGACAAATATTTACAAGTGATAAATAGATTGCTTCTTAACATATTAGATCTAATACTGAAATGAAAATTTCTAGAATCATATTTTAAGATCATTAATTTTGGTCTCAATGTTAGTTTATGGGCTAAGATAGTGAGCCTTTGGTAAGAGTATTCATTTAAATGATAGTGATAAGAAGTCAATGATGAGTTACTTTTATTATAATAAGAAAAGAGCAAAGGAAACAATCAAGGTTAATATAAAAAAATATGTCTTCTTTATACACACCTTATCTTGTAGTCATAAATGAGAAGTAGAAAGAATTACTTTACTTGTTTTTGTTTGTTACTAGTGAATTTTTTACTTTGAGTGTTGTTTTAAACCAAATTTTATAAAGAAAGTTGAAGTTAATAGGGAAATGTTCTTGACTATCACAATAATTGTTTCAAATGGCATGTTGCAAGATCTCTTTAGCTAAAAAATGGAGAAATACAAAGATACACGTGGTAATTTTTGGAGATGTCCATTATAATATGTTAAATTGTCAAACTTAATTCAAGTATATATTTCTTCATTAGTGTTTAGGGTTTAAAATAATCATCACTTTATCTTATTTGTAAGATTACTTTTATTATCTTTTAGTTATTTGGTGGAATTAATTTGGAAGGAATGTTCCAAAATTACAAGGATTTACAATTCAAATTCTTATAGCCAATGAGTATATTTAAGTTCATCCATTAAAAAATGAAATATATTAGGGCATAAGAACTTAAATGATCTAATATTTTTTAACACAACTTAAAGATTCAAGAAAGTTATTTATTTATTTATTATTATTATTATTAATTTAAAAATATTTTCTTATACTTCCATACTAAGTTAATAATCTAATTTTATTTTGTTACTAAGAATCTTAATAAAAGAAATAATTTTATTGATCCAATTTGCCTTAATCATATTGATCTCTTAGCCTATTTAGTTTCATATGAGCCAAATTTTATATATAAGAGTGAACTACAAGATGATCTTTGATAGGAAAGTATTTATATGTTAATTGGTACATTGAACTTGAAAGATAGTGAGGATGAAACCCCTCTTAATGATGAAGACTTTATGCCAAATAAAAGTTAGGGCTAACATGATTTAAGTGGATATGTCATAGAATGAAATTTCAGATTTTTTATTTTTCTCTTTACTTTTGGTTTTATTTTTATTTGATGCATATGATAAATTAGATATATATGCAATACAAATACGAAACTTATAATCATAAGTATTTTTATCTCAGATTTAGCTTCCACTTTGCTATGTTTGCAGTCACTAATTGTTATTATTATTGACCTATGATGCTTTTTTTTATGTCATGTACTATTTTAATCAATTGTAATATTTTAAGTATTTCATTTTATTCTTAATTTTGCAATTGTATGAAAATTAAATAATCTATTTGTTATATTAGTTACGGTTATTGTTATATATCAAATATAAATAATATTTATCTATATGAGCAACATGTGAAAATAATGACTCACTTTTTTAATCTATGCTGCTTTGATTAATACGAGCGAAGAGATATTTGTCTAACCAAATTCATAATTTCATATTATTATCAAATTTTGAGACATGAGTTGAAGTAAAGTAGAAAAATATATAACATAAAATATTAAGAGACTACTTTATAATTTTATTTATCCAAAATTTATCTAGTATTAACTAGTACTAATATTATACTGTACTAAAACCAAAACCAAAACCGAAACTTATACTAATTTTAACTAGTACTAATTTTAAAGCTATTATGACAGGAGGTTTGTAATTCTTCTACATGAGTGAGCCTAAGACAAATATATTCATTAATTTAATTTTGTATATTCTTTTATTCTTTGTCTTATGTTTTATTGATTTAATCTTTGGGTTGTTCACGTTTATCATTTATTGGGTATAATTTGATCATCTTTGCTTACCACCAGTTCTTTTTGTAGGGGATTCTTCTGGGACTCCTCTGTCCATTATCGGAAGCCCCATCTTATGAGTTGGCAGGTGATTTGCAGCCCTAAAGGTAGGGGTGGCTTAGGCCTGCGCCGGGCAAGGGATAACAATATTTCCTTATTGGGTAAATTGCTTTGGTCCCTGGTCGCCGGTGAAGATAAGTTGTGGACTCACCTTCTTCGCACCAAATATTGTGGCGGCCCTTCGGTGCTCACTCACGATGGCCAGTATGGGGCATCCCTTATGTGGAGGGCCATCCAGAAGGTGGTCCCTTTCCTACGCGATGGTTTTAAGTGGCGAATTGGGACGGGTGAGCATGTGTTGTTTTGGCACGATAGATGGGCTACGGATGCTCCCCTTCGGTCCCATGTCCCTCCTCATGCTGTGCAGGACCCTCATGCAACTGTTGCGGAGTTTATCTCGCCATCGTCCCATTGGGATTTCCACTTGCTTCCTCCAACCCTCCCTGTGGATCTTCGCCGCCAGATTCTTGCGATCCCGTTACCACACCATCGGCCGCTCCAGGACCTTTTGGTATGGGGCGCCTCCTCCTCGGGTGTCTATTCCTCTTCCTCTGGGTATGACTTTCTCTCTCGAGTCCACTATTCGCCTGCCCCTACCAAGAGTTGGAAATCCTTGTGGCGTCTCCCCCTACCTGAGAAGCTCAAATTCTTCCTCTGGCAGATCCATGGGGACCACCTCTTGACAAATGCTCTTCGCTTCCATCGGGGATTCGCTGTTTCGTCTTTGTGTTCTCGGTGCGCCATGTTCCCTGAGACTATCTTACACCTGCTCCGAGACTGTGTGTGGGCACAGGCCCTATAGCAACGTCTGCCTGGCTCTATTATGGACCCTTCCTTCTTTCATTGCTCCATAGATGATTGGCTCACGTCCCATGTGTTTGGCACAGCAGTTACTCCAGTATCCCGCCTCCACTTTGTGCTTGGATGCTGGGTTATCTGGCGGGCTCGTAATCAGGCGGTTATTGATGGTCATCCTCCCCCTTCTGTGACTCAGCTGTTTTGGCATCGGTCACTTCTCCAGGATCATACTCGCGTTGTTGGCCTGACCCCGCCTCCCTGCCCTCCTCCTGCCCCTCGTTGGATCTCTTGGACCAAACCCACTGATGGTTTTGTTAAGGTTAATACTGATGGGAGCGCCCTTGATAATCCGGGTCGCGGTGGATTTGGCGGCCTTTTGTGGGATACGTTTGGTCGTTGGCTTGCGGGCTTTTCTGGCTCTGTTGGCATCGCGACTAACTTGGTTGCCGAATTCCAGGGCCTTACATATGGCCTTCAACTTGCGTGGGCACTGGGCTACCGGCGAGTAATCGCAGAGACTGACTGCCTCGATGTGGTAACCCTTGTTTCCGGCCGCTCGCAGACCTTTCATCCACACCTTGCCCTTATTCGGGATATCCAAGCCCTTCTAGCCCGGCCATGGAGCTGCATAATTCAACATGTTCTTCGTGAGGGTAATCAATGTGTGCACTTTCTCGCTAAGCTTGGCTCATCTCAGCCATCTCGATGGTCTTTTTGGTCTATCCCACCTCCGGGGATCCGCTTGACGTTTGCGGCTGACGCTCAAGATGTAGCTTTTTTGCGGAGTTAATCTTCCATACTCCGCCCCCTACTCACCAAAAAAAAATTCTTTTTGATTCTTGTGTTATCTTCATTTTCTTGTGTTGGGCTATTATTACTGGCGAGTATTGTTAAAGGAGATCTGCATGTTTCGTAGGACGTTTTAGAAAAAGCAACCAGAAGGTTGGCGATTTGAATCACAAAAAAAATTTGTTTGTAAAATATATAAAAAAAAAGATTGCATACAATTGATGATGCTGCATGTAAAGCAAGGAGTATCGTGCATTGAGGCAACCCTTTTTTGTTAGCAAAAGGGGCAGGAATATCACGACACAGGATAATGTAGAAGATAATTTTGCTTCTCGGAGAAGTGAAGAAAAAAACAAACTAATTTTGCAAGAATGTATTTACTCCAATTTCTATGGAACCTGAAAATAAATAGCAGCCTCCCATGCTTGAATTTTACCTTTTTTAATCGCATGCATTAGATACATGTCTCTTTTGACAAATGACTTATTACAATGCTCAAATTCTACAACTTGAAAGAGAGCTGGCCTATTTAATTGAAAGAGAGTTGGCTTATTGTAATGTAAGCTCTACCATTTACAAGTGCTTTCACTAGATCGTCGAACCAGTATATCCATATATTTTTTAATTATTTTCAATTAATCTTTAACTAAATTAGAGAGAAAAGGGTGAGTGCACTTCGACCCCTCTCTTCAACCCAAGTAATTGATATAGGATTGAATAAGGACTCTACCCACATCCTGGAGTCTATGTGAAGCTGGTTTTTGGTGTTGGCATATGGTTAATATTAACATGTACTTTTATGCATATGTTAATTACTGAAATTCATTCGTTATATAACAAAAAATAGAAAAGAGGTATAGACATACTATTAAATCTAATATAAACTTAATTCTTTTATAATAAAATACAAAAAAGAATGATGAAACTTAGATATGCTGCTTAAAGTAATTTAAATATAGCATGTCAAACACAGAATTACACAGGATGATCTATACTTATCGTTATTTAATCAATACCTTTATTTGTCTTCGTGACAGATAATTTAAAGCTCTAAAAGCTTTACTAGAGTTACATCAGTTGGGATAAATATTGTCATAAGATGAATATAAAAGCATATAAGTAATCTTGTGAATATAAATACAAACATGGTTTAAACTATCTAAGTAATCTTGTGTTTTTTTATTATGAAATCTTCTTTCATATTTTGCTCTTTCTTACATGTTTCTTGTTACTTTTTTCAATTTTCTAATTACTTTTCTGGATGGAATCATTAAATAAATTAAATGATTTTAATAATTGCATGAAAATGAAAAGTATGGTTATAGAATGATACCATAGAGGTACATTTAATCTCATTAATGGTTAGAGAAGTGAATAAGGAAAATTAAATAACTACTACCTTTTTCAAATTTGGTTGGACAAATATTAAGATATATCTTTAAGCAAAATTCAATAAAAAGTATACTAATATTAGTTTTAGAACAAGTGTAATACATTATAGGTTAGATTGAAGAATTTCAAAAACTTACTCAAAAAAATTGGAATCAGTTATAATGTTTCATCGATGAAGTTAATTGTACAGATGAATTCTATTTATCATAAAATATTTTTTTACATGTCGATATATCTTATTCTAATTTTTTATGTACACTTTTAATCATTATAGGAGCATAAAATAAACCATAGATTAAAAAAATATAAGGAGTTTTTATAATTGTATCATATTTTTGGAGATACTTTTGCAACTGATTTGAATGCACATCCATAAACTAAATCTCCATTAAACAATACAAAAGTGGAACATAAAATATAATGTTAATGAATTTTGTTCATTTAATGAAAAAGGAGATCAATTTACAAGTTCCCCTTATAAGAAAAAGAAATATCCTAAAAAGAAAAAGAAAAAGAAAAAATACATAATCTAACATTATAAAATAATGTCTTGATTACAATTGATGAACAGTCGAAAAGAAAGAATGATTTACTAGAGAAAAAGATGGTGACAACATCATCCACTATAGAGAATAGATTTTATAGTTCATCAATTAACCAAGAGACTAAAGCAATGATGTTATATATGGATTCTTTACATGATTTGTCGAATGTGTGTAATGTGGAAAAGCAATGAAAACTTTACATAATTCTTCACTTGATAGGAAAATCTTTACGAAGATTCCAAATATAAGGAAAATGGATTAGATCATGTCTCTTTAATTATATTTTTATATTATTATTTCATTGAAGTCTTATTAGTTCAACTTTTCCATGGTTTGAACATTTTAAGCGTACATTTTGTATGAATATTTGATATGAACTTTTTAAAATAATGTTAAATGTTATGGTGCTTCATAATCATTTTAGCACTTATATTTTAAAATCTTTGTTAATTATTTAATCCTAGTTTTATAGATACATGGCCTCTTTGTTAGATTTCAAATCAGATTCAGTTGACTGATGAAGACATTTATTATTTCTCTAGATGGGGAAAAGAATGAATATTTTTGTTTACATAAGCAATCATATATAGCATCTACTCTATATTATGTCATGATTGGATATTAGAACTTTTGAGTGGAAATATTGTAAGGATTTATGAGAACATAAAAATGAATAAGAAAATCTTGTTAAACTTATATCATGAGTTGAAGAATTTATAAGGCTTAAAGCTAACCAATCATTTGATTGTGGAAAAATAAGTTGAAAATTTATTGATAACTATACACAGGGAGACAACTAGGGCCAATGCAAAGCATTTTCAATATTCAACCGAAATGATTTTCAAATATCCTTCCAAATTCTTATATGCACTTAGTTGTCTTGTAAAAAGGTATTACTTCATCATCCTTTACAAATACTCCTCTCGAGATTTAACTAATTAAAAATATTTTCATATCTTTAAGTATATTAATATATTTTATTACTATTTTCGTTATGCCCTTACATTTAATTAATTATTTAATATTGTAATTTCATTTTTAAAGATTTCTTAGGAGCAATAGATACACATATTGACACATAAGTTTCAACTGATTAACAAATACTATATAGAAGTCAAAGAATTGATCTAACCCAAATATTATGTGTTGTTATTCACTCGACATATGTTTCACCTATGTATTGGCTAAGATGCTTAGAGATTATATAGAAAGAGGAAGACCTCAAGGTCCACAGGAATTATTTACCTACAGAGATTCTTTATTGAGAAATGTTATGGAAATGTGTGATACTTTAAGGGCAAGATTCCTTATACTTTTAAATATGTCTAGTTACAATTAATAAAAATAAAATTACATTATTATTGCTTATTGCTTATATTTGATTTTATTAGAACGTATGAAAAAGCGATAAATTTTTTAATGATTATGGTGAAAATGAAGAGCAAATTGTGGAAAGTCTAAATAAAGATGCAAATTCTTAAGTAAAGTATAATATTACTCCAACATCACTTAAAAATATGTTTTGAAAGCAAAATAAAATTATTAGAAAAATGTAAAATGACTATATTAATGGAAGTTTTAATTAATTTATATTTCTTTTTATAGTAATACTACTATTATACCATTGCACCATAACGAACATCTTCTATTATTTGGTTAGAATGAATTAATGTAATTTTTATATTTTATAGACTCTTATTATATAAATTTTGTGTATATATTTTTTAATTATATTAAATATTCATTTTTATTTCTAATGATCTTGAGAAATAATTAATTAAAAATATAATTTAGTTTATTAAAAATAAATTAAAGTAAAACTTAATATTAATAACCAATAGTATAATAAAATTAAAATAGGATGATAAAATTAATCATTACTTTATTTTTAATTTTTATCACAAATCTTAAATGTTTTTATTTTCAGGTTTTTATTACAAATTTCCACTAAATGATTTTTTTAAGTCTTTATTGCAAATATCAACTAGATATTTTTATTTAAAGAAAACAAGAATATCAAACAAAAATTAGAAATCACAATAGAGGGAAAGCGGAACCAAACAACCCTTAATAATTCAAGGCAATCTTGCAAGGACAGATAGTAAATGATGCTACAACTCCCAATTGGGAGAAGAAAGCTACAATCTCTTGCACTGATATTTGATCGGGAAAATCCTCAATGTTTCTTACATCAAGATCTTCACTTTCCAGTATCTTCATATACAACGTGCCTAACCTTTTGAAACAGTTACATGACAACAAGTTCTTAGCTAGATTGAGTTGTTGATATTTGCCAAACATCCCCTCGATAAGAAAAAAATGTTTTCCTAGAGCCCAAAGATAGAACACAGGTATGAATGTGCTTTTCTCTAGTTGTTAGTTTCCAGACACAAATTATGGCTAAAATCGCTTACATACTCTCATGTTTAACCTTGATATATGTAGTTGCTCTCACTGCTTGATACTTGAACGAGCCACTGCCTGTTTTTTTAGAGGACCAGGAAACTAAATTCTCACTAAGATAAATGCAATGACCACCAATGGATTTACAGCCAATGAAATCTGTAGCCCAATCTGCATTAGAGAATGCAGTAAGTTCAAAGAGTTGACAAGGTTTATAAAACAAACCTTGGTTTGTTGTTCCTCAAAGGTATGACAATACCCTTTTACAAGCGTACTATCTGTCTTTGAAGGACTCCACATGTGTTGGCTGAGTTTGTTAACAATAAACGAAATTTCTGGTTGTGTGATAGTAACGTTTAAGTAAGCCTCCAATAATATTGGGAAAGAAACTTTGATTTTAGTAAGGTTCCAACTCTTTCATAATTATAGTCTTACTCGAAGAGAGAGGAGTTGGAAGAGGATTGGTATAACTCATGTTTGCTTTCTTCAGCAAGGATTCAATATATTTGGTCTGGGAAAGATGAAGACCGTGGGAGCTCCTGGTAGCATGAATGCTCAAGAAAAAGTAAAGAGATCCGAATTGCTTTAAGGTAAATTCTTTGTTCAACTTGTTGATCAACTGTTGAATAACATCTTTAGTATTCCCAGTGATAAGAATGTCATCTACATGGATAAGAAACAATATGTAAACACCATTAGTGTTGTAAATGAATAAAGAGATATCTGTTTTGGCATTAAAGAAACTCAGCTGCAAAAGAGTAGTTTTAAGTCTATCAAACCAGGCTCTAAGCACCTGACGAAGACCATATAATGCCTTTTTGAGAAGACAAACATGATAAGGTTTGTCTTTACTAACAAATCCTTCCGGCTGTAGCATATAAACAGGTTCCTTCAGATAGCCATTCAAAAATGCATTATTAACATCTAGTTGCTGAATGTCCCAATTTTGAGTTACTGCCAAGCTTAAGATAGTGCGAACTGTTGCAGGCTTGATTACAGGACTAAACGTCTAGGTGAAGTCTATGCCAGGAGTCTGAGTAAAACCTTTGGCTACCAAACGTGCTTTATGTCATTCAATGGATCCATCTACTCTATATTTGACTATGAAAATCCATTTGTTGGCAATAATCTTCATCTCTGGCCAATATAGAACTAGCTCCCAGTAGAATTTGATGTGAGAGCTTTATATTCATTTTCAATAGCCCGCCGCCATTGAGGAATTTTCAGTGCTTGACATACACTATTTGGCTCAAGTTCTTCAGGTTTTGGTTGATTAATGAGGGAGGTTTTTGACTTGTATATACCCATTTTACTATGAGTGATCATGGGGTGTGTGCTAATAGCTATGTTGGGTAGTTCAATGGTTGTAGGAGACGCTGTAGGTATACTCGAAGAATGAGAGATGTCTGGAATTATAGAATCAGGTGGAGGTACTAGTTCTGAGGTAGAATAATCAGAATGGGAAGTAGGATTTTGATTGGGTGGACAACGTAAAGAAGCAAAGGTGGAGTTAATACTTTCCTAAGATTGTAAAGAAGCAGGGGTAGAGTTAATACCTCTCTGAGATGCACTTCAAATGAATCATACTGTCTTAACACTTGTGGGTTGCTGGAAATTTTTGAAGTAATAAGTGTATTTTCAACTAAGGCTTTGTTGAAAGAAGGATCATTAGCAAAGGGAAAATCGAATTCATTGAAGAAGACATCCTGAGATATGTAAATTTTTGCCGATAAATCCAAGCACTTGAATCCTCTATGGTTTGGACTATAACCTAAGAAAATGCATTTTTGAGTATGAAAATTAAATTTATGCTGATTGTATGGCCTAAGGTGAGGAAAACATGTACAACCAAAGGTTTTTAGTATGTTGTAATCTAGGTGATGACCAAAAAGCTTATAAAAAGTTGTTTGATGATGCAGTACAAGTGTGGGAAGTCAGTTTATGAGATAGACAGAAGTTTCAAAAGCTTCTAACTAATATGACAATGGCAAAGAAACTTGTGCTAAAAGACTTAGGCCTTTCTCTATAATGTCTCTATGTTTCCTCTCTACTCTCCCATTTTATTGGTGAGTGTGAGGACATGGATGATGGAATAAGATACCAAGAGAGGTGAGGAAGGGTTTAAGAACTCTAAACTCACCTCCCCAATCGGTTTGAACACTTTTAATAGGTTTATGAAACTGTTTTTTTGCCATTGCTTTGAAGTTTTTGAAAAACTCAAATGCTTGGAATTTATTTTCAACGGATAAGTCCAACTATATCTCGAAAAATCATCTAGAACTTTCAGATAATAAACGAAGCCTTATTTTGAAGCTATAGGTGTATGACCTCATAAATCTACATGTATGAGTTGTAAAGGAGAGGTGGTTTTATTTTGTGCAACCTGAAAAGGTAATATGTGGTTTTTTCCCAGTTGACAGGCATCACAAGAATCCAAAAATATACCATTACTGAAAGGTATATGACAAAGCTTCAAAACATATTTTTTACTACAAACTCTCGTGGGTTTTGCTATGCCAAAGTTTAAGTGTATTTGTCTTATCTAGGCTATACATATAGGTTTTTGGACTAAAGTCAATAGGATAGGTGGCGGTTGTTAAGTGAGGTGAGTGAGCAGCTTGAGGAAAAGGAAGACAATATAATCCATCTTTAGTTGTTCCCTTGAGAAGCACTTTCCCCGTTCTCCGGTCCTTGACCAAACATAGATCCTTGTGATTCAACAAAAACAGGATTATCGTTAGTGAGTTTATGGACACTTAATAAATTCTTGGTTATTTTAGGGACATGTAAGACGTCGTTTAAATAGATATTAGATTGAGGTGTAGGTAAAGAACTTGATCCAAAATGCATGAAGTTCAGTTGCTAACCATTACCTACAGTTAGACCTTGACCTCCTGAATACTCATTCTTGTTGATATACAAATTTTCAAGACTGTTAGAAATATGATGTGTCGCTCCACTATCGAGGAACCAGTTTGGATCTGTTACTGATTGGGGCGTGGCAATCATGGTTGACATTTGTGATGATTGATATTATTATTAGAATTTACAATGAACCTACGGGTCCACACGAGAAGGAAAGTTAGACCACATATAAGTTCAAATGAGGTTCCATCCTAAAACCAATTGGTGATAGGTGAAGTAGCCCACTAGACTTATATGTTGGTCTTTTTTCCTCTCTTTTTTCAATGTGGGACAAACTCTCACTCTTATATTTCAACAATTGTTACCCCTGAGATATTTGTTGATTTGGTTGTTGTTGCTGAGACTGTCCTTGGTAATTTGAATCATACCGATCGTAACACATTGCTGTTGTGTGTCCAAGTTTGTCGCAAACCTGACATACTGGTCTGTTGTGTCCACGTCCTCTGCCTCTGTAACCTCTTCCCTGTCCTTTATTTTTTCGGCCTCCATCATAAATTTGGTCTAAATGAGTTCCAAAAGTTTGAGTGTAACTTGGATCTCTTCCTGTTTGATGTCCAATAATAGCAATGTTGGCTGAAGGGTTCTACATATCAACAATGGCTGCAACATTGTATTGTTCTAGACGAGCTTTTTAGTTCATTAGTATTGCATAAACTTCATTCACACTAAATTTATCAGTCTTTATTGTGACACTAGCAACAATAGAATCATATTCAATACCAAGTCTAGCCGTTACATACATTATAATATCTTCATCAGACACCACACATCTGATTGAATTTAGATTATCAACAATGCCTTTGATTTTATTAACATAGTTAGTGACGCTCATGGATCCCTTCTTAGTAGTTTGTAATTGAATTTTCAATTAAAGGCTTGCTCGAGATTGTGACGCGTATGTTACCTCAATGGATTTCCAAGCTCACATGACGTATCGCAGTTAACAAGTTGATTGAGAACAGGCTCAAATATTGAGGATCGCAACTGACCTAAAATGATCTGGTCTTGCTTACTCCAGGCAATATATTTAGTGGACAGCGTTTTTCCTAGTAATGATCCATCTAGCGAGGTTGAATTCAACACAAACTTTGATAGTGAAGATACCTTCTCGTCGATGAAAAAATCAAGACCAAATCCTTTTAGTATTGGTAACAGTTGAGACCTCCATGCCAAGTAATTATTACGATCTAATTTGATGGCCAAGGAAAATTTTAAATTCGAGGTAATGGTAGTTGGATCAAAAAAAGATGAGCAACTTTGCTCTGATATTATGATAAAGTATCATAATTAATTAATAAAAAGTTGAAACTTGAATAAAGTATCAATAGACACCTTATTATCTTTAGATAACCCCAACTTTCTGGTGCTTAGAATTGTAGTAGATTACACATATCATGGCCATTAAGACCCCACCCAGTTAGTCTTCTCTTTCACTTTTTCTAAAGCAGGAAAATGTTTGAGAAGAAATTGTCAAATCTAACCGTAAACTTGGTGTCAATTTTGTAGACCCAAAATTTTATACATTGAAATTGGAAAGCCAGTAAGTCTTTTCCTTTTAATAGATCACAAAATGTCGGGTAGTTGCAGAAAAATGAATGGTTATAGGAGATGATCTTGGAAACAAGTACACGTGGAGGAATGGAGCATCACCCTTTTGCTTTATCCAAGGGAAGTAATACGAATCACAGAGAAAGAAATCATTTGGACTTCTATTCTCTCGTAGAGCTGAATTGTTAACATTTTTTGAGATTATGGATCTCTCTTTTCTATTGGATGTCACCATCTGAATTTGTATTCAAGCATTTCTTTCCCGGATTATAGTGGACTCGTATCTCAATCCTGGTAGATTCTAAACTTGCAATTGAGATTATGGTATTCGTTTCAGTGCGATGTATGCTTTTTGTGTTACCGTCAGATTTCTACCAAATAATGGAACAGAAAGCAGAAAACAAGAAATTGACAGGAAAACATTAACATGGTTCAATCTGATTCTAGACGAACTGGGTTTACCAAGATTATTTAGCACCGATCAGAAACATACAATTAACATTTGTTCATCCATTTTAGGACAACACAGGAGATTAACTAATCGTAAATATGTAGCAGAAGATTTATCAAAGAGACAATTATAGATGGACCTGAAAGTTCTGTAACCTCAATTTGTGAGGTAAAAGCGCATCATATGATCTAGGCGGTGGAGCTGCCTCAGTTAATTTTTGAGCATCAGTCTCCAGTGATGATTTCGGGTAACCACCCCTCTTACATGGAACGTAGTTCATTGACTTCGCATTGGGACAAATTGTTTTCTTGGAGAAAAATGCTTCACATTCGGCTGCTGATCTCTGATTTGGGACACCGAGAATGCAGTTCTGTTCAATAGCAAGTGTCTTTCTTTGTATCAATTTCCTGCATTCAGGACCAACCTGAGTGAAATAGTTATACGACAAAGTCAGGTTCGAAAGGTTCGGCAACTGGCACACGGACTCCGGTACTGTACCGTAAAACTCATTGCAAGCCAAGTTCAGGATCTGCATGCCTGCCAGGCACCCAAATGAGTGCGGTATTGGACCTGTCAACTTGTTCACACTCACATCAAATACATTGGTTTTCTTCAGGAAACCAATCTCATACGGTAAACAACCTGAGAACTGGTTGTTCAGGAAAAGAACCTCCAACAAGTTCGGAGCTTTGCCAATGCTTCCCGGGATTGGACCATTGAATTTATTGTTAGCAAAAGTCAGGTACAGTGCAGGTGTTGAGCCGAGATTATCAGGAAGTGCTTGACAGAACTCATTGTTGTTGAGAAAGATCACGTCGACGTCTAGATTGAAGACCCCTGAAGGCACAGGCCCTGAAAATGAGTTGAACCTGAGGTCCAAGAACGTCAATCTCGTTGCTTTAAGAACTTGCACAGGAAACCCGCCACAGAACTTATTATTGCTGAGATCTAGTTCAAACAAGTACTTGAGCTTTCCGATTGTTTCAGGCACTGGACCAGAAAAATTATTGGAGTTTATATGGAAGATAGATAAGTCCTCGAGCTTATCAAGTAGGCCTATAAGCTGAAGTTCAGGGCCACCGAAGTTGTAGAGGTTGAAGTCCAACGCCGCAAGCGCCCTCACCTTGTCAGGCCTTATTGCACAGCGAAAGCCCGTGTAGTTACAAACATCCCGACCGGTCCACCCACTTTTAATATTTTGAGGGTCGGACGTGATTTTTGGAATTAAGTTTTGGATTGTCCTCTTATCTCTCAGAAGATTACTTGGCGGTGGTCGTGGAGGAGGTGGAGATGGAGGTGGAGGTGGAGGAGGGGGTGATGGTGGTGGTGCCTCGTAATAATTCATATGCTTGTGAAACCCAAACATCAACTATATATATATTAACTATTACAATTTTACAACTGTA
>JAOQMQ010000196.1:28080571-28092138 GCA_027563845.1 Erythroxylum subrotundum
TTGGAGTAGGACATAAGAAGAGGATGAATAAATAGGCTACCAACATCAGCAGGAACCTAGAAACCATTAGTATTGGAAAATTCTTTATTTAGTTGCACATTTAATTCAAAAAGTTCTAGAGCATTCATGTTTTGGAAGGTTCTCATGTCTCAGTAAATCTGTAAATGTCTCATCCTATTTAAGTTACACCAGAAAAAGGCATATTAATTGTGTTTCAAATTTCAAGCTTTCCAGGGCTGTCTATCATATATATATGGTCCCTGGTACCCTCCTGGATTCTGAGAAATATGGCCCCTCCTAAAGATCTTCAGACATAGGCCCCAAAACCTCCTGTCAACTGCCTTGCATTGCACATCCAATGCGTGAATCGAGTAATTGTTCTAACTTGATTTCTGATTTGTCCTTCTTTTTGTTAACAAGCTGTACACATTCGGCATCCAATGTGTTTAGGCAACTTATTTCAAGTGGTCTCCATCTCATATAAGGCCAAAAAGCCAATCCCATTTGCTATGAAAATTCTCCAGCTTTTACCAACACATGAATTGACATACCATTTAATCGATGATGCTATCTCACCAATGAAGATGAGGGAAATTTGTGGCCCAAGTTACACAATCGTGTCCACAAATCAAATCAGATCAGCACTCAGTTAGCCATTATTAGCTTATTGTTGTATGGATAAAGCCTTATAAACAGAATAAATGAACTGACACACTGAGCTGATCAAGTTGTTCATGGGAATCATGTCCACTTAAGTTGTTTACCATCTTTATAGAGCTATGGTCCCTGCACAATGCAAAACCATTTAAACCTTGAAATCCAAAATCTGAATGGGACCGTAATGAATATACCATCGATGGACCCAATTTGCCGATCCCCGCCATGCCTGCAGCTTCTTGAACATGGAAGCGAACTGTAAAATGGGAAGCTGACAACTAGGCATTCAATGTAGAAATAATGATCAGGCCAGTGTTATGGGTCTGGTGGTCCTAGTAAAAGGGTAAATCAAACTGTAAACATGTTCCATTACTACATTCTTTAGGAGATAAAAAAACATTTAATTCTCCAAGTCATGTGAGTTGGCCATTCGGCCTCACGAGTCGAGAGTGACCATTAGTTTGTGTGGTCATAAGAAAAAAAGAAAAATAGGAGTATTTGATGCCTTCAGGGGTCAGCCATGTCCCAATCTGCCAAATTTGGTTG
Source organism: Erythroxylum subrotundum (assembly GCA_027563845.1). Classification (NCBI taxonomy): domain Eukaryota; kingdom Viridiplantae; phylum Streptophyta; class Magnoliopsida; order Malpighiales; family Erythroxylaceae; genus Erythroxylum; species Erythroxylum subrotundum. The sequence continues at coordinate 28,081,775 of JAOQMQ010000196.1, forward strand.
CTGTGCTGCAAGCATGTCTGCTCTCTCAGACAAAGATTTTGGGTATCTTTTGACAGGGTAAGGTCACCCAAACCCTATCACAGTAGGCTAGGTTTTTTAGTATTGATAAAGCCAAAGTGTGTCATCGTAAAAGGTTCATTAACTTGGAAAACAGTCATCACAAATAATGGATTATGAACATAACAGAGAACAAAGTTGTCTTTTCTCGTAAGTTGCAGATATTGGTCGCTTCCAAGCTTTTTCATCAAACATAGGAGTGTGTCGGATCAGAACGACATCCATTCAAAATGAGCTTTTCCTGTTAAACATTAGATAGAAAAAGTTACATGTTAAAAGGCTTGGAGCAATAAAAACCACCTCGAGTTCTAAATGTAATGTTTGACCTGCTTCGGAAGTAAGCATATTTTGGTCATTAATAATAGATATGAAGATGGAAAATATTTATAGAAATACAACCAGCTGCTGCTCATAGTATCAAAAGAAATGAAACTGGAAAGGATGCTAAAGAACATAATTTTTCTATAATGAAAAGTGAAGTGGGGTGGTGATAATGATTTACCACAAAGTCGAATACTTGGCAATTGTTTTTTCCCAAATAGAAGATCTTTTTGGGTCATGATATATATAATATTATGATGTGCCAAATCAGACAACACTGGAATAGAAGGTTAGACTCATCCCAGGAACTTGAATGGAATCTTCAAAGTCATCTATGTACATGTCTCGTTGTTTTACTGTAATCCTATATGAGCTAGAAGATCGAGTCAGATAGCGAATAAGAAAAGGCAAGGTCTGGCTTGGGATGCTATCTTGGTCTTTGTGTTGTTAACACTTAAACTAGTCAAGGCATCAGTTTTTCTTCCAAAAATTGCTTCTCTGCTTTCCAAAGAAGAGAAGAGAATGATTTCTAAGTTTTCTCGATTTGTCGGTAATGCTTTGACAGGCCAATATCAGAAAGAGGTCTCCAGCACTTGTATAGTTATTCACTGAAACTAGGGAATTCCTTAAACCAAGTACTAAAAAGTTTAGTTCTCTCAATACAAATCAGAATTACGACAAACAAGAGCTGCAAAAAATTCCGATAGGGCAGTTTTAAAGATGTAGGGAGATAGATAGTAGGCAGGAGCATTAAATGCCGGTCGTAGTTCCAAAGATGTGGTTCATGTGAAACTAAACGATGCAAATAATGAAAAAAGAAAAAGAAAAAGAAGATCACGTTGGTTAGTACTTCTTGCAGGCCAGAAACTTTAACCCGTGACTTGAGTGCGCAATTGAATTATGATCCTAACAGAAACAACAGAAGGCTATAGTACTGGTATTCCCTAATGGGGGACAACGCAGATATTATTGGAAGAATGAAGTTTGATTGTGCTTAGGTCAATCCTTAGAAATTCATGAAGACGTCAGGCGTGATTTTTACCTATTGGGAATTTAAATTTCTTTTAATTTTCACTCACATGTAAAGATACAATCATCGTTGAGTTTGGTACGTCTTATCCTTTCGTAGAAGACATCCTGGAAGATTGTTTCCTAGTACCTGCTTATTAAGCGACGCGTGCTTCACCGCATTCATTTTAACTTACAAGCTAGGCTCTGACCAGAGACAGAGTGGGCGACATGTAATTGAACCTCCAGTCAAGTTTTTGGGCCTAAAGCTTTCTAAATTCAACAGCTTGAACTACCTAACTTGCTCAATAGCACACTTTCTAATTGCTTGGGAATCGAAGTCATCATTGTATGCATATCAACTAATGGACGTCATTATCTTCTATGGAAAACTCCATTTTACATGATTTCACCAAGTATAATCCACTATTGCAAACTGCCATTACCATCCTTTAATCCAACACATCAGTCCTTACGAAAAGAATAAGACATGCATCCGCCATGTTAAATTGGTTACCTCCGATTAATATTTATATGGCAGCCCAATGTATTAATGTTACTGTTTCATATAGAGATGTGCAAACACAACTTTGCCGGACTGCGGGGAAGAATTGAAACACGCAAGTAAATAAAGAAACTGTTAGTAATAAAAGTTCAACAGGTCATGGAAGCAACTGGTAACACGGAGACTGACAAAAAGGATTAATTGTTTAGTCCATCATCAAAATGTTACCCACCCCGCATATGAGCACCTAGCTCACCAAATTGATCATCTGCTTCAACTGTATCCTCTGACAGGCGAACTGCATCCAGTTTCTGTTTTAGGATATCTATCGCATTGAGTACCAACTGAGAAGCTTTGATTGCACCAGTAGATTCAACTGTGAATATAAAACTATCTTCTTTGGCACGAATCTCTACAAGCCCTGGCTTCCCCATCGCTTCTGCTTTCTTTATCACTTCATCATCGTAAGTGTATAGCTCAGGGTCAACCACTTTAACCTAGCAAAATTTGTGGAAAATAATTTTGTCAAGAGTCATCGTGCAGATAAGCATAAAAAAACATCATAACCATAAGGTCCAAAAGTTGAGGAACTTTTAGTTTCTTATCCAATAATTGCAAGGATTACCCACTTAAAAATGTGTATCATATATCTCCAATGCCACCTAAAAGTATCATCAACTAAATGGAAATCATTTGCACTGCAGTTAACCATCCACGCACTAAAAGAAAATTGACAAAAAAAGCTGCAGTTGGGAGGTTGTTCAATAATATAATTTTCATCCCATTGCTGCTATCGACCTTATGCAATTACCACTACTGTCTCACTTTAACACCCCGCATGCTACGAGTAGAACCATCCACATGAGATCCAGACATTTGACAAGTTGAGAAGCCCATTGATTCTCAACCTGAGCCTATCTTAAAACAGATACAGAATAGAGATTGAAGGTTTTAGGAATATTAACAGAACATATTAAAACTAAATTATGAGTGTTAGTAAACAATTATCCGAATTAATTGATAAACAAATCAAAATTGAAAACCAATTAACCAGTATAATTACAACAATTTTACCTTCAATACAAACCCAGAAATTACAAGAAACAATTGACAGTTTAAATAGGATAAATAAAAAGCTTGACAAAGTAGTAGAAATCTTATTACTTATATATAAACTAGAACAATCAGAAGAAAAAACAGAAAAGATAAAAAAGGAACCAAAAGTGGTATCCGAGCCAACTAAGCAAGTTATGTTAATCAAACCACGGAAGATATAGAAAAAGACATAAAAACTCAGTTAGAAGAAATAACTCAACTTGTCAATAAATTAACGTTAGAAAATCATTCATTTATCTGTAAGCTAAATGACTACAAATCAGGTATCGAAAAAGAAAATTTTGACTTGGATCTCATAGAATCCAGTCATCTACCAACTATCCAACACTCCAATTCAAGCTGAGGAATGTTATTGATCATTTTTAGCTTGCATATATTTCACTCAAAACTTGCTCTAACAAGTGCTTTTGCAAGGATAACTTTTTGTAAACTGGTTGGTACATAAGACAAACAAATCTTCCCACTCTTGATCTCAGCCTTGATACAATTTCTTTCAATCCAGAACATGTTTCATTCAACTTGAACTATTGCCATATCCAACTTATTAATACAGCTTCGTAGGACTTGTATCAAAATGTTTAATTCTAATAAGAGCCTGTCAAGCCAAATTAGCTCACATATCCCTTGTCCAATCACCCTGTACTCTGCTTCTACACTACTTCTGCCCACAGCCATCTATTTCTTGCTCCCCGTGTAACAAAAATTCCCTATAGTTCTGTACAGTTACCCTCTAGTGGACTTGGCATCTTTAACTGAACCAACCCAAAAGTGAAGCTTTTATTTTTATTTCTGCCACTCTATTTTGTTAAGTACAATTACATGAACTTTGATGGAATATACCATTTTCAATGAGATAATTCCCATAAACCCTAAAAGTTATTCTCCCCTATTATCAACATGAAGTATGTGAATACTACTACAATGGAAGACATTTTTTATCATTTTATGAAATTGTTGAAACACATACCTCACATTACATTTATCCCTCAAAAGATAGACACAACAAACATAAGTATGGTCGTTTATGAAGGAGATGAACATCTCTTACCTATTATGTCTATAACACTTGATGCTCCCCATATATCATTGTCAACAAGATGAAAGTGTCTTGAAGACTTGTAAGAATGAATTGGATAATTTCCTTGGTTGTTCTACATGAATACATGATTCACAATGGAAAGTAGAATCATTTTTATTAATTAATAATTTCAGTTACAAGTACTTCATGTAAGGAAAACTAGGATTGCCTAACGTTTATGCCATAACATCACATCAAAGTTAGACAAAATAGTTAAAGAAAGGACTCTAGGTGCTTTTAGTGTGGGAGAAGAACCAATAAGATTGTAGAAACGAAGTTGTTCCTCAATATAGCCAATCATCATCCTCGAAGAAGGGTCCTACAATATACATTGATCACAAAAATGGGATATTGTATAATTTTGATCCTTAGTCAATTTACTAATATAAAGAAGATTGTACTTAGACTATGAACATGAGTACATCTTTCAAATGAATTTCATAGAAAACATCTCCAAACCCAACCACCATAGATGTACCTCCGTCTGTCTGCTACAGGGACTCAAATAATCAACGCATTTTCTATAATTTGAGAATATAGTATCAGACCCCGTCATATGATTTGAGGCACTAGTATCAACAATCCATTCATTAAGGGCATCTTTCCCTGATAATAAAGAGGGAAGGATAATACCTCGTTGTGCCCTTGCTACCATAGAAGTTGATGCTGAAGATTCAAATAGTCATTACTAGCTTAGAAGAGTTCTTAGGATCTACATTTGCTTAGGAGTGAATGTCGTTGAGTTTTCTTCTTTGTCTATGCAGTAGACTTAGCAATAAAGCCATTATAATTTGTTTTTCTCTGACTCCGTGGCTTCTAATCCTACATTTTTGCATGAAATCCCAACAATTCTCCTTAGCATAACTTTTCTTCTACTCTCTTCTCATCTGACGTCTTTAAATAATTCCTAAAGAGATAGTAAGGACTGTGTCATCAAAATGCAACCTTTAAAGGAAATCAAAAGCTCTGTCTTACTATAGAACTTTACTGTTCAACACCCTATTGTTTGGGCATCACCATGGAATCAAGTAGAACAGGTCCATCTTCTACCATAATTCAGTTAGCTTGTTGTAGTACTCAATCACTAACCTCGTTCCTCACCTAGTGTTTTGAAGGGTTGAACAAATCTCAAAACACTAACATGTGTTCTCAAGATTTGAATACATCTCTTGCATAACCTTACATATTTCATGTGTCATTCTGTAGAAGAGATAGATGCAACCAATCTGAGGTTCCATTGAATTGACAAGTCAAGCCATGGTGATGATGGAAGTTACTATCTCATCCTGAGAAGTGGAACATTTCTCGCTATATTGTTTAACTTGCAGGACGTGACAAACTATTATGAAACCATTAGCAACCAATACCCCTCCTCCTCACCTCCTTTCTTCTGATAGTAACTTTCATGGAAAGAAAAATAATCATCTACCATATAGCTTGTCTTCATTTCTACAATATTGCCTACTCCATTTTTTCTATATACCTAGAAGAACCGAAGGTAGTTAACAATCTTCAATCTAATTTTAATCCTTTTGTTACAAGAGGAAGAAAGAAGACATTTTTTCATATTCAGACACTGCTGCTTACATCATTTAGTCTATCTATCTAATAAGAACAACCACAAGATAGTTAGGCATTCTTCACTCCAACCTATATTGTTGCCTATATGCTCAAAGCAAAAGCTTGTAAATAAGTTTTTTGATTTCACAAGAAAGATCTAGAGTTGAAGTAATTCTACCATTAAAAGCAAAATGAAGATTAAAGATTATTAAGATATGGTCTACAATGGTCAAGTCCTTCAAGGCCGTCATAGATCTGTGCAAAGTTCCTTAAGTTGCAGATTCCAATATGTTAAGAGGTATTTCTACATCCATCATAGATCTGTGCAAAGTTCCTTAAGTTGCATATGTTAAGAGGTACTTCTACATAAACAAAAGTTTACTAAAAGAACTATATATTGAAGTAAAAGACTCAGTAATTCCTGTATTCACAACTCATTTGCTGGAGTTTAAAAAAGGAAACCCAATGTAACAAGAAGTTTTTGAAAGATTTCTTTTATGCATAAAGTGCCGAATGTATACATGAAAGTCTCAAGACTCTCTAATGTATAATGGTGAATATATTAAAAAAGTGATGACATATTAACAAGAAATAACTAACCTGCTGAGTTACAGGATCAATGTCAAACACTTTAGTTGGACTACTCTCCACCCATTGTTGTTTTTCTTCAATTGTCAAGCTTTCCATCATGTCCTCATTGATATGAATGTCCGGTTCATACATAAATGTGACTGTTGCTGCAGGAGACCATTTCGCATGATCCTTCCCAATCCCTTTACGGGCAATTGCTCTCAGTCTTAGCTCTTGACCACGCCGCAACTTCACAATTATAATCCCCCTACAAAAAGATTCAAACTTTGTCACCCAACTTCTCATTTTCCCCTAAAAGAAAGAAGCTTACCGTAACAGAAGTTCACCACTTAACCATTAAAGAATCAAAACCCAACTATAACTCCAAACCAATCGAACCCAAAGTTCACAAGTTTAGCACTAAAAAAAGCAAACCCAATTACCTGCTCTGCTCAGATGACTCATAATCGGACGGATCAGAGTAATCCACGGGAACAACAGAGTGATCAGAGCTGACCAAATCCTTACTGGTAACATCTAGGGTTTGGTCGTCCCTGCACTTGGCTCTGAGGTGAAACTCCACGGAGCAGTACTCGCATTGGCCATCGCCATCGCAGGCATCGCAGTCACGTGAGAAGCGCATGCCCATGGCGCGTTCGCTGGTGAGAGGGATGAGGCCTAGGCGGTGGGCGATGAACTCGTCGTTGAGGACGGAGGAGTTGACCTCTATTTCGACGAGATCGATGGCAATGGTGGGGACTTCGGCGATCATGATGCGGCGGAGAGCATTGGCTATGGAGGCGTCGGTATCACGGAGCTCGAACTTTGCACAGTCGTCTCGGAGTTCCCGGATTTTGACCCTTGGGTAGCGTTGGTAGGAGACTCCATCCATTGTCGCAAGGGCTCTCCTCTACTGTAAAACCCCTACTCGAAAGGGCTTTTGAATACTTTTTTGAGAATTTGCTTTTGAATACTTACCTCCAAAATTACAGTGTCTTTAAGGGCACTTTTTATGTAAAAGTAAGTTTTTTTAATGAAATAAAATTATTTATAATAAATGTAATATTAAAAGTTAATAATATATTATAATAAAATATTTTTTGAAAAAAATTATAATATAATAGAGTGAAAAGTTGATTATTATTTTTCATTCATTTTAAACTTTCAAATCGAAAGTATATCATTTTTACTATTTATAATAAAAAGAGTTATAATATAAAATTATTATCTTTCACTCCATTTCCTTCTATTTTATTATAAACACTTCTCTTAAATGATAAAATAATATTATATTCATTACATTCTATTCATAAACCCTAAAACAAAAATACCCTAAGTTAATCAATTCATACTTATATGGTTTTTTATGCCTTTTTCTAAGTTTCATTTAGAAATAAATACTAATTAAGTCAATTAGTTAATATTTATTATTTATTTTCAAGGGACTTGAAAACCACCTTAACCAAGATGGTTAATGCTGATTCATTCATCCATGCCAGATGCTTAGTTTTGAAGCTGTAATTGATTCTAGAGAACTAAAGTTGTAAGTGGAAATTTTAAAAGAATAATTTATAGGGAAAAAATAGAGAAATTATTGGGTAGGTCAACGCAGTAAGCATGCTTTTTTTAATGTACGAATTTTTTTCTATACCATTTAAGCAATAGACAAATATCTTATCTATAATAAAGATATTGTATCATATCGTTACGTATCATATCAATAAAAAATAGTATTATAATATCTCTTTTTGTATTAAATTAAGGTATCGATTGATATCGATCAGCACTCAAAATACTAATTAATATTGGTCTAAAAATATAAATTTAGAATAATGGAGGGAATAAATTAAAAAATTCTTAATTTTTTAAAATCCTAACCTTAGTCATCCCTCTTATAATTTCACATGCCAATTTTGAGTTTGCTTTCCTCTCATTTATCCTATTACTCTTCTACCTGCTCTTCTCACTATTATCGGACCATAGATCACCTTTACGCGAATCAATCAATCTGCTTAGCCCTTCCCTTTGTTACCTTTGCTCATCTCTCCACTATTTTCTGCTCATAAACTTGCCACTCATAAGTCGCCAAGTAACTAGATCTCTGTTAACTTCCCACTCGCCAGGTGGTCATCATCAACTCCTCTCCTTAGTTCTTATTGTCACTATTACCTCCTTAGTTCTATCTTCAGCACTAGAGAAGTTATTGATTTAATTTTGACATATGTCTTTATTTAATTTTATATATAAATAGAAAGAAGCTGAAGTACTCATAATAATTTAATTCCTTTAAGAAGATTCGATAATTCGACTTAGGCTTATAAAAGATTAGTTCCTAGTATGATAATTATATTATTTGTTTGTATTTTAAATATTTGGAAAGTGAGGGAGTCACTAAGTTAAAAAATATTTAGATAAGATAAAAGGAGATGTAGAGCTTTATAAAATAGTCAGTTATGAAGTGAAATGAAAAATAAAAACTTTGCTTAAAACGTATCAACACGAGAAACAAAAAATGAAAAGATTAAACTACGAAATTGGTAGCAAAAATTCATTTCCAGTAGTCAGGATGATACTAACTATATTGAAGGTGTATTCTTTTATCAAAAGAAAGGATTGCAGTAACTGATACGAGGAAAAAAAAGAAAAAGACATATATCTAACTTTATGTTTCTATGAACAACTCGTGGAACTTAACCATCAATTTATAGTGTATTATAATTTAAAGAAGCAACTCATAATATGGAAATGACAATGGCAAGATGGTGATATAATACTTGTGTGTCATTCATTATTTCTCTGTCTTATTATTACCAACTTATTGTAGATGTTATTGCCTCTTATAATATAGGATATAAAGCTCCTTCAATTGATGACTACAGAAGTAATCTTATGAACAACCCTATTAGTGAAATATAATGTTATTTGAGTGAAAGAAGAATGACTTGAGTAACTTATGGATATTCAATTATATGTAATGGTTAGACAAATACATGACCCATTGGTCTGTTGATGTATCTAGGCTTGTGCGGAATGTTGATACTATTTTAGATATATTTGATGAAGTTGTGAATGAAGTTAGGCATATAAATATTTTATAGTTCGTCATTAACAATGATGTTGTTTATAAAGAAATTAGGAAGAGGTTATAAAGTACGTATAAATCTTTCTATCAAACTCTTTGTGTTGTAATGTATTGACTTAATGGTGGAAAATATAGGAGTTGTTAGATACTTTTCTACCATTTATAAAACTATATACAAAGTGATAAAAGTGATTAAATTCATCTATGATTATGCATAGGTTCTAAATTTGATGAGAATTTGTTTTACTAATGATAGGAATTTATGTTATCCTATCATTATAAGATGTGTAGTTCTTTTCAATTTAGTGTTTTATTCAAATCAAGGAGTTAAGAAAGAAAAAAGTTACAAATGATAAGTGGATTGCATCTTAATATGCTAGGTCTAATGCTAGAATGAAGATTTATAAAATTATACTTAAAAACTGTGAATTTTGGTTCCAGTGCTAATTTATCATCCTAGTTTGTAAGCCTTTGGTAAGAGTACTTTGTCTAACTGATAGTGATGAGAAAGCAACAATAGATTACTTTTATGATGTTATAGAGAGGGTGAATGAAGCTATTAGACCTTGTCCTAATTGTTTAAATTGTTTGTTTGGTTAATTGTGTATAATTTGCTTAATTGGTTCTTTGTGTTTGAATTTTTTTGAATTTTTGTCTTTGATTAGAATTTGGGTAATAATAGAATTAAATTTGATTTGAAGTGTTAGGTGAAAATTAGAATTAATGAGGTATGTTAGGTAGGTTGTATTAATTGAAGAGTTAGGTGTTAGGAGAATCAAATGAAGAGGTGGGCTTAAGTGAGGGAAAAAGGCCCAAAGCCTTAAAAAGCCCATGAGAGGGGAGTCTTGGAAGATAAATAGATGAATTTTAATTGAGTTAAAAAGCAAAAATAAGAAAAAGAAGGAAGCTAGTGTCGTGGAGAGCAAGAGGAGAAGAAGAAAATACGAAGAAGAAGGAGAAGAAGAGAGGAAGAGAAGAAAAATCAAGGGGAAAAGTGGGAGATCTTGTGGATTCAAGGAGAAAATCAAGGTTTAAGGTAAGTTCTATCATTGTTCTTCTTAGTTTTG
>JAOQMQ010000196.1:28184507-28197358 GCA_027563845.1 Erythroxylum subrotundum
TCAACTCAAGTTTGTATAAACTTTCACACAAAATTCCATTGCCCACCAAAAGAGAGTCACGATACAAAGTCAATTTTTCAGTTCCAAAAAGAAGACTATAACCTAGTCTATCCAAAATAGAAACAGAAATCAAATTCCTCCTAATAGAGGGTAAATAAGCGACATCATGTAACACCAAAAGATGTCCTGTATTTAACTGTAGTTCAACTGTCCCAAAAAAATCAACTTTGACTTTAGTATCGTCTCCCATTTATATATGCTGCTCAGATCTAGTCGCCCTTCTTCAACTTGTCAATTTCTGCAAGGAATTCGTAACATGAATTGTTACTCTAGTATCTAACCACCAAGCATTTAAGGGAACATCAATAACATTTGACTCTAAACAAACCATCACAAGGCAGTTACCTTTCTTCTCTAAATGAGCTTTGAGTTTTCGCAATCAGCTTTCTTGTGCCCAAAAACTTTGCAAAAGTTGCACTTCCCTTTAAAAAGCTTGTTCTTCTGACTAACAGAAGATGTACCCATCTGTCCACTTCCTTTAGCACCAACAGCTCTCTTCTTGGCAAGCTTCTGATCACCTGAGCTATTAGAAGTGAACTTTCTCTTTTGATGATTGCCATGGTCTGTTGTTATCATAGAGATGCTTCTTGCCCTTCCCTTTTTCATATCATCCTCTTCCTTGGCAAGAATAGCAGTCATCTCCTCAACAGTCCATTGCTCTTTCTGAGCATTATAACTCGATCTAATTGAGTCAAATTGAGAGGGAAGAGTCCCCATCACAAACCATACCATGTAGTCCTCACCAAGGTCCATATCCATAGCCTTAAGCTTATGGTAGCAACCCATGAGCTTGATGATGTGGGCCCTAATATCACTTGCACCATCATAAATGGTGTGATGAAGCATGTTCAAGTACTCATTCTTCTCATTTTTTGAGAACTTCATGTACTTCTTCTTAATAGCATCAAGAAAATTCTTTGCATTGTCGGCCTCGGGAATACTATCACGAATGGATTTATCCATGTGATATCTCATAATCATCAAACAGCATCGATTAGAGTACTCCCGCTCTTTATAAGATTTCCTTTCCTTCTCATTAGCATCATCAGCAGGTTTCCGTGGTGGATCAATTCTCAAGGCCAAGTCCATCTGCATGATGGTCAAATTCATCATGAGAGATTCAACCCACTGCTTGTGGTTCGTTCCATTCAATATCAGGATAGCAGAGACTCTCGGATTGCTCAAAGCTGAATGAGAACCAAGAGCAATAACTATGATATGCATGTTAAAACATAATCATGCAATTCGTACTCTTTTTCTCAAAATCAACTATAACATTCATGCTAGAGTTCCTTAAATAAATATAGAACTCATTCACAGGTAAGAACAATTTATTAAAATATCACAACCAAAATCATCAATATACTATCGAAAGGATAGAAAAATTGTGCGGTTCATAAGATTTTAATAAAATTTCTTCACCATATTAAGCATCCTACAAAGCAGTAATTATCGATACGACAATTAATTACCCGTATGGATCTTAACGTTATTTTAGAGGAAAAACACAAAATTTAAATATACGTTAATATTTAAAAAATTCTTCATCATAAATAGTTTCACATGCTTAATTCTACGACATGTAAAAATAAGCATTAACTCTTGTTAACAAAAATATGTTTATGCCATAACAAGATCAAAACAATTAGAATGATCAAATAAAATTACTAATTAATCTTATGCATAAACATATGGAAAAAATTAGAAATAAAATTTGGAGCAAAAAACAAGAAAAATGGCCAAAAAAAATTTTTGGATTTTTTTTTAAAAATAAAAATAAAAAATAATATTAAATTACGGGTCGGGTCGGGCCAGTTTGGCCCGCCCCGTCGGGAGAGTGGGGACACGCGCGCCTCGCCCAGTCAGGTAGGCTCGCGGGCGGGACGAATGCCCTGGTGACCTGCGCGACCGGTCCACGCCTGGCGTGGGACGACGCCGTTCCACGTCGTCCCTGACCTCCAGCCGGGTCGGCGGGTTGACCCGCGGACCCGCCGGTCCGACCCGGATGGAACTCCCTCCTCCGACCTCCTTTTCCAACTCTTTTTGAGGCATTTTCTTCCATTTTTCACAATCTATAGATTTCCAGTTTTCATTTCAGTCAAAGGTGCTCCAAAAAATAAAAGCAACAAACTCATTTCGGCCATGAATGAAAAACACGAAAATACATCCAAAAATCGTGATTCTTTCTCCAAAACATAGGTAAAACACAACGACAACAGCCAAGCATCTCTTCTGAACTACTAATTCATCATTTCGAAGTTGTTTCAACAAAAACGATTTCAACCAAAAAATTTTCAAACAACCGAAAATGGAGCCCTAAAATCAAATGTCCTGGAGCTCTGATACCAATTGCTAACAATAAATGCAGCATTAAACACATTTAACAACCAAGATCCATTCTATTTAGAGCATAGCAAGATTAGAGAAACATACCTCCAACACTTGGCATTTGAGTTTGCACCACTTCCATGCTCCAACAAAACTTATCAAAGAGAGAAAATACAAACCTTGTGCAAGAGAGCTTGATGGTAGAAGACCCTTAGTGGTTTTCACCCAACATACACAATGTATATATATCAACAACTATACCTTATATCATGTATATGACATGTTCTACCCTAAGGGATAGAATGAGCTAATTGTCTCATTATTAATTGGATGAGATGAACTATAGTTTAATGGGCCAACATATAGTAATTAGGATACTACCATGTGTTTCAAATGCAATTAGCAAATTAACCATCTCATTATGATTATTAAATATACATTAAGTAATTCAATTGTGGTTAGGCATATGGAATTAAGCTGGGATTATCTTAGTCACTACATGTATTTCTAACATCTCCGCCAAATCATTAACCGTCTCATCCCTTTCCCTTATATTATTCTTCTTCTCACCAGATCCCATCTCTGGATCACAACTGTTTTCACGACAATTTCTTCTGCTTAACCAATTCTTTTTTAATACTTATGTTTAGTGGCAACAAATGGAAAAGCTATTTATGATTTGCGAAATGTTACAGTTCGTTTCTACTATATGTTTCTCTGTAGAATGTTTCTTGTCAGAAGCGGAATATGTTTTGGGAGAAAGGTTCGACCTTGTACTTGGTTTTAATTTCACTTTATTCTTTTCGAGTGATAATCATTTTTATTTCATTGTCTTAGCAATGATTCAGTATCCAACCAGATTCTACTACATCAACAATGTCCAGTCGAAATCCTGCTGAGATGCCGAATCTGGAGAGGTCCAAACGTAAGCAGCCTTACTCTTAATTAATAGAGTGAATATCCTACCAGATTCCGTCAAGATTTAATTGTTCTTGACGAGGATTGGTGCAGCTATCATCACACTAGATATCACAAGTCTAAGTTCATTTCCGCTGATATATAATCTTTTTTATGTTCAGTAATTTTATTTGCTTGGCATGATTATATGTATTGTATTAGGCAATTACAGATGGTCTTTCCCATTTAGGATTTTATCATATCTGCTCATTAACATGCTGTTCAGAGCAACAAACTATGGATGGTGCAAAAGCAAAAATAGTTGGCCTTCTGATTTTTCTGAAACGTTCAAGTTCATTTAGACTTATTTTCTAGATTGAATATTACTTTCCTTGCGTAGACTAAACATGTATTGCCAAGACCTTTCTCATTTCTTTAACATGAAGGGACTGCTTTTAGGGAAAAAAAAAAGAAGAAAGACTAATGATAACTTTTCAAAAATGAAAACAATAATCCCAGAGATGGATTTGGTTTTAAGTTATAATGAAGTTCTAAATGAAAATCATTAACATAAGATGTTAAGCTTCATTTAAAGTAGGAGATTTTCCATTTAGTGTGTTTATATGAATTTCTTTGTTACGATTTGTATGTTACAATAGCTTTAATACAACATTTTTTTACGTGTTATTTCAGACATGTAATTATTTGGTAGGATTCAGTTTTTGACTAAATTTTCTTGTTGAAATTTTGAGTTTGTCTGTGAGCGTCTCACTGCAGGTGTAAATTTGTGCAAAATTGAAAGCAATTTGAAATATTTTTGTTTTCTATTTGGTCTTGGAAACTAAGAATCAATGAGCAATCGACCCTACTTTTGTTGTAATCTGCAGCCTTCTATTGGTTGTTGCAACAATGACTTATTTTGCTGCATAAGTTAACCATATTGTTATTGTTCATGTTAATATCTTTTTTAGTCTATATAAGAAGACTTTTTACTTGATCATTTAACAAGAAAATATTGAAGCTTAATTGTTCTGTTAGTAGAAGTATCTTCTGGGGACTTATTTCTTGGGTTTTATTCAATGCGCAACTCATAATTATAAATGTGGCATAACAAGACTACCTTGATCCTTTAACATCTTAATTCTTCCTTTGTAACCAATGTATCACATGCATGATGAAGCAGTGCTGGGTTTTGGTTGTAACAGTTCTGAAGTTGAGCATTGTTTTAAATCAGAGCTTTTAGTGTACAGAGCTTCTGTTGTTTGTTTTTCATTTAATTGCCTGTTCAATGACCCTGAAAGTCTTGTCTTCTGCATTAAATCTTAATTTTGTTACTTGTCCTTTTTTGCCAGGTATGACCATAATACGGCACATGCTGTGTTTGTCGTTATTTCAGTTCCACTTCTCCATTTGTTAATCACAGGAGTAGTTCTGGCAACATCTTGTTAGTAAGAGTCATTATCCCAAACTTGGAGTATTTGGAGTAACATTATATTAATACTGCATGTCCCCAATTAAAGACTCTTAAATCCGCTACTTTTAACCCATTCACTTGATTAATCACTGTAATTTGACTCTGTTTTGGAGATGAAAAATTAAACCAGAATTATGATATTTAAACTTTACAAGTAACACATAGATTCAAACTTTACTAAAGGAGACAAGGTTTAAGCATCATTAATAATTCAAATTACAGTTCAATTAGGTTCCTGAGGAATTTTCATTTTTTTAGTTCTCAAAAAGTGTGAGTTATAAAACCATGCACTCATTGCGCTGCAAAGTTCCATAGGCTCTAGAAGCCATCATGTTTTCCCTTTTTCTCTTTAATTTGCTTTTGCATGCATGGTGCAAGACATCCAGAAAATCATTCTAGGTCATGATTTCGTAATTATTACAGATATATTCTCCATTACAGAGCTAATTTTTCTAATCTTGGAATCTTTCTTTATGCACATGATGGTGACATTCTTTCATTCCATGAAGGTTTTTGACTAACAAGTCTTCGGAAGGAAGCACCTAATAGTCGTGTTTGAGCAAT
Organism: Erythroxylum subrotundum; assembly: GCA_027563845.1. Taxonomy (NCBI): domain Eukaryota; kingdom Viridiplantae; phylum Streptophyta; class Magnoliopsida; order Malpighiales; family Erythroxylaceae; genus Erythroxylum; species Erythroxylum subrotundum. Next base: position 28,189,831 of record JAOQMQ010000196.1, read on the forward strand.
GGCTTGAATAGTCGGTGTCAATTTTTTTGATTCATACTATGTATGAAATATATTTATATTGTTTGTGTGATCGGAAGAGGTACTGTTGTTTCTCTTTGAAATATACAGATTATTGCCTGCAAGGGATGTTTGTTTTTCATTTTTTATATTAATTCTTACATCTTTTTTTTTTAATGTGGGAACAATCATATTCTCAGTTTTTCAATTTGATGTTAGTTTCTGTTTCCGTCTCCCATCCATTAATTTTTCTAATTCCGTACTTGAACTTTGCAATTAATTACACATTAGGACTTCTGTTAATATCCTTAGATTGTCCTTGACATCCAACTAGGCATACATGTTATTCGCAGTTGCATGTCCAGCTTGAATTCCACCAATACCGTGTAAGATTTTCCTTGAGGATAATTCACAGTCGTTCTAATTTAAAATGATTAGCTAAGTTATAAAATGATTTAATAGTCAGAAGATCGAAGTAGAAAATAACTTTAAGGACTGGAAATATGTTTGATGCTTTTTATGTGAAATAGCAGTTTCAATTCTACATTCAACAATACAGTGAATTTTGTTAATTAGTGCTGACCCTTACCTTTCCCTGGTTGAGGGCTGTATGATTTGACATACAATGCAATTCTTTCTCTCCGATGTTTGTCATTCCTTATGGCATGTTCCGTGTCACTTCGTGTTTTGACACTTTATTTTATCTAGCCAAGTTAATGATCTTAAGTTCCTGCTCTTTTGTTATCTTCTGCAGTGATATACTATTTTCTTTCACCCTTTTGGTAGCTCATACACTCATACCTGTTTTGCTATCAGCCTGCTTCTCAAGGTGGCAGCCTCCTACTATCATTATCTGAACTTTTTAGGCTATGATGGTAAACTGATTACTTCAATTGAAACATCTCTTCTATATCTTGATAAGCATTTCAGTGTCATACTATTTAGTGATTCATGTATTCTTATTAAGATTCTTTTTCTTGATTTACTATTATAGGATTATTTGCATACTAGGGTCCTTAAGGTTGGTGGTATGAGAACTGTTGTTAAAAGAGTAACTTAGTCTGAAAATATGAAACTAAAGAATCAAATATGATGTTCATCAACCTATGTTGTGCTGGCTATTAAATACCATTGCTTGAGAAGTTGCATATTCTTCAATCCGGTTATTGTTTGTGGTTAAACCAAAGCTGTTTTATGGCTATCATACTAATCATTGGGGTGAAAACCTGTATATCGATGAGTTGCACTTACTACATTTAAATAATGCACTAACTACATCTTTCGCTGCAGTTTTACGCTTTTTGGAGAATGTTTTTCATATACCCAGTCAGATCGGCAATGTCCTCTCTTCCGTTTGTAAGTATTAAATACAGCATCTGATAGCTTCACTGTAGATTACTTTTTGTACTCTGAACCTTCCAGTGATTTTAAGTGGCTTCAATCCTTCAAAAATACTTCATGAATGTGTATTTTAGTCAAAGGCTGTGATTTCGGGGGAATTCAGAGATGGCATGGTTCTTTCACATACATGTATTAGGCACAGCTCAAAATTAAAGAGCGATCTTGCTTCCTAGGCCTTTCCCGTTGCAAATAGAAAAAAATAAAAGCACATTGAAGTCGGGCATATGGGACAATGTCTTTGATCAAGTGGATATAATCGATTCTAATGATTTTCATATTGTCAATTGTACGCTCCCCATCGATCTTTTTATCTGGAAATTAAAAAAATGTGATAAGCCAGCGTGTGAATGTGTATGTGTATGGATCCTTAAAATCTTGAAGGATCGCATGCAGATATACGTGGAGTAACAGTGTTTTCTTAAACTAACAGATGAGACCATACGAATCTGGGAGTGTGTCATTTCGGTGAAAATACTTGAAAGGCCCGATGGGAAGTAAGAATAAAATGTGAAACTACCCGTTGCTGGATTCCAATTTCAAAGGGAGACATCAAAACAAAAAGAGCCCGAACTTGTGATTCAACTAATAAAATAGGTCGCTTTAATCTAGTTGAACACGTATCTGATGAACGTGTAAGCAACAATATCTGTTAAATATTTTGCCATCCATGGGGCATTTGACCCGAGCTTGTTGCATGGGGACGTTGAAACTTAAAATCTTCTAATATAGAGTAGATAAGACTAGGTCCTCAGCTACATTTCATCAGAAACTACGTGTTCAACTTTTAAATACCCCATAATTCCACTGAGTTCTCACTGATTTGGTATCTCAAGAGCTGGTAGTTGATGATAAGGCCGATTTGTTGAATAAGATAATAGATGACACTATCTTACCAAATCTTATGTAGTTAAGTGACCTGATGATTTTGATGCCAAAATTAAAAACACCCGATTTGGTATTAAGTGAACCAATTCAAATGACCCTTAAAAAGAAAATACTTGTATACGATGGTAGGACTCTTTCTAGGTGAAGTTAGTTGTTGGAAATAACACTTAAGGAGATTCCTTGTACGATTTGTAATTCACTCTGTTTGCATTTGTTCAATTGCTTAGAACACTTTCTTGTAAGAATTGGCATTGAAACTGGCTGTTCATTGTCTGAAGTTCAGATCAGTTGTAATAAGCCAACAATTCCCTCAAGTATGCTTGGTTGTTGGGAAGATGACTTACTATTAGTTTGCACCTTCATTTGACCTTGATAACATCAATGCAATATCTTTCACATTGGAAAAAATGGTTGTTGGAAAATTTGATTGACTGACCAACTCCTTTGCTTCATGCTAAAGGAAATTTCTTTCGTTCTGCTGGTACCAAGGCAGAAAAGTAGCATAAGGAGTCGAATTTGTAGACGCATGTTGAGAAATGATAACCACGGTGTTTCCTAAGCAATTGCTTCTTCGGTGGACTCTCTGTCTTAACCTAGGAAAAATTCAGACATACATACGAAACTATCATCTCAATTTTCTGATGGACAAAGTAGGTAAACAAGGTCGCATGTTCTTGTGATAGTGGAAACCTACCAATGATATTATATATAATTCACTTGCTGACAATAAAGGTCGCAGGTCATTGTCGCTATTAGCTCTTGGCTATCTTAAGTATTCCATCATATCTAAAACAACGATGACAGATATTTGGTGTAGGGGCAATGTTTCTTGTGGTTGATTACCTGGTAGGTACATTACAAACCAAGTGACTAGTTAACAGATAGAGGTTCAGGAAATTGGCCAAGTTGCAATATCTACGCTTCTTATCATATCTTCCATAATAACATAAAGCTAAGAATGCGTTGCCTGGACTTGGTAATAGTCAAAAGTTTAACCTATTTTTGCAGGAAATGTAAGGAAAGTAATTTTGGTTAAGAATAAGCTTCAATCCCACACATCTTATCTTGAAAGATACATTTAAACTAATTCCACCTAATAAATGAATATGCCAGTCGCCATCTTCACTTGGTCATGTTACATCTTGTTTAAAAGTGAGAGGATAGAGATGAGAAGGAATACAAGTTTAAGGAATTAAGACAAGAGGCAAGAAGCAACCAAACATGGCTTGTATTGGCTACTAGCAGATAGAAAAGGAAGAAGATATTGGTTTTTGGTTTGTGGTTTGTGGGCCACAAAAATTAACATTATAGTGTCAGCAATTGATTAGATGGATCATTTGATGATTAATTGAATAACATTATCAAAAACAGAACTCGATTGTTGCTTGGCAGCAGGTTGTTTTATTCTTATCGCATAAAGAGTGATTGATGAAGTTGAAAAGTGTGGCTGCTAATTAACCTCAACTGAGAGGATATGTATCCACTGCTTTTGCACCATTAAATCTAGTTGGAATTTTCTTGGGATATTAACTTTTGAAAGAGAATAATATATCCTCGAGACGCATTAACAAGTCAACAAAAAGTCCGCCTGTAAATGAGCAACTGTTAGTGCTAAGGGCAACGGTAGGTATCTTTCGTTTTCAGAGGAGACGAAGTTGTAGAAGACAAATCCAGAAGGCATTGAATTTGGAGAAAAATAAGCAGAGAAAGAGACAACGGTAAGGCCTTTCATTACAATAAAGTAAGACTTTTTGTATTGAGTTTGGTAACATTGGATGGATAACTTCTTATTGATCAAGCTTGCTGCCAGCAACATCCACCACAAACCTATATCTCACATCATTCTTCTCCAGCCTCTCAAAAGCAGTGTTTATATAGTCCATTTTCACCATCTCAATCGTAGAGCTCAGCCCCTTTTCCTTGCAGAACTCAAGCATTTCCTCTATTTCTTTCATGCTTCCAATGAAGCTCCCCGTGATTGTCTTTCTCCCTATTAAAAGTCAACGAGAAAGAAAGTACATTAGCTTCTTCTCTTCTCAATTGGACACTAGGGTTTAATCAAATTAATGACAAGAGCACCTATTGGACTGGAACTTTTCAACTTTCTACACAAATGGTAGTCAGGTTTAATGGAAGGGTAGTCTTTCGTCGAGGAATGAAACAATCAATAACATGGCTAATTATAGGGGAACAAAAGCTACAAGTCGAAACAGCACAAGTGTTAACATGAACACCAAAACTGAGCAAAAACAGGATCTTATCTTTTTGGGATTTTGCAAGCAGAATGAATGAGAAAATACTCACCAAGCATGACCACAGGTGTAACAAACTGAAGCGGGGTGTTGATAACACCCATCAAGATCAACTTCCCATCAAGTTTCAACAAAGAAAGGTAAGGCTCCAGAGGGTGGAAGACGGGAATAGTGTCGATAACATAATCAAGAGAGTCAGCAAATTCTTGCATTTTAGCTGCATCTGAGCTAACTAAGTACTCATCAGCGCCAAGATGCTCCAACGCCTCCTCTCTTTTCTTATCAGAAGAGCTAATTACAGTAACATGGTGTCCCATGGCTTTTGCTATCTTCACTCCCATGTGCCCAACTCCTCCAAGCCCCAATATGGCTCCTTTTAGTCCACTCTGCTTCAGTCCAAAGTGTTTCAGTGGGCTGTAAATTGTTACCCCAGCGCACAATAGAGGCGCTGCTTGCTCCGGTGACATACCATCCGGTATCTTCACTACAAATCTGCGTAAAGCTCAAAACTTTATGAATAGAAGTACAATTTTTTGTCATCCACTCAATTTAATAACCAACACACTCTTATTCAAAGATGGGGTTCTTTAATCCTACTCATTCCTCTTCTATTTATTAGAATAAGATAGTTATGCAAACTGTGAACGCAAAAGTGAGAAAGCTCGAATCCTTACTTTTGATTAACTACCATAGATTCAGCGAAGCCTCCTTGTGTTGGTTTACCATCAGAGTAGACATCATTGTACGACCAGATTTTCTTGTTGCAGTATTGCTCGTTGTCAGATTTGCATGGCCTGCACTCTCTGCAGCAGCCTACCACAGCGCCGACACCAACGACGTCTCCAACCTGGTAACTGGTCACAGCTGATCCAACCTCCAACACCTCACCCACAACTTCATGGCTATTCATCCGTAAGAACAGTTAACACAGTTAGAATGCGAAAGCAGTAAAGCTCACGAGAAAATATTCCAATGTCTTAAAGATAACAGAGTCATAGATGAGTTTATACCCAGGGACCATAGGATAATGTGACATGCCAAGATCATTCTTGATCTGGTGAATATCAGTGTGGCAGATTCCACAACAGAGAACCTTGATAAAAATATCCTCCGGACCTGGGTTTCTACACAGAAAAGCATAAGATTATAGAGAGAAGCCATTAATAGTACTACTACAAATGTATGTAATAAAGTATGAGATCATATGAAAAAAACCTCAGGGCATAGGTATAAGGAGATAGGATCCCAGATGGGTCTGTTGCTGCCCATCCAACAATTGTTCTTTCAGTTGCAAGGCCACCCATTTCCCAAGATGAATGATGCACAATGGAAAAGGGAGGAAGATGAGCTTGTGGCACTAAATAAAGGACTATGTGATGGTGCTTATATACAATAAGGACCAGATGTAAAAGCAAAAGCTTACTTGGCGATGCCACAACATGACATCTCAGCAGTTGGACCTAGAGGCTGAGACTGCGTTAGGTGATTGGAGTGGGTGAGTGGGCATACTTTGCTTCCATCACCATTAATACTTTCATTTCCTCGGGCTTTTTGGTAGGTGAGCCGACGGAGGCATAAACATTATTTATTTGCACTGCAGTATTTTTATGGGAATGGGACTATAACGTAATCACATTTTCCACAGCGGCCCTTAAAAGGAATCAAATAACGCATGAATTAGCCATTCTACCTGCATAATCTAGGGACAGCTAATTGGCATTATTTTGTGTTTAATTTTTATAATTATTTTAGTTTACTTTTTTATTATATTTTTAATTTAATATATAATCTAATCATTTAATGCTAATTATTAATAAAATTAAAAATAAAATAATTATTAAATTATTTTATTATAAGTTTAAAATTGGAAATAAAAATTTATTTTGGAAAGTAAAACTGTTTTTAAATGTAATAATTATATAAAATGTATAATTTGAACTTAAAATATATGAATTACAAATTTTAAAGTAATTATTTATGAAATAAATATTTTAATTGTAAATAAATTAGTTTAAAAACATTAATAAGTAAATACTTTTACAATTTTACTTATATAAGTTTTGTTTTAATAAATATAAATAATTTATTATTAATAGATATCATATGAGATAGTAAAATAAAATTTATTTATTTATAAAATTAGTTAATATCCAAAATTTATTCATTATTTAATTATTATTATTAATAAAATTATATAACTACGTTGATATTAATAATCAAATAGATTTTTATTTTTGTTATAAACTAAAATTACGAAATGACAAATCATAAACTATAATAGAAAGAAAAGGAACCAAATGGCCATTAAACTTAGGAAACAAAAATTAGAAATTACAATAAAAATAGAAGTGGAACCAAAATTAAGAAATTTGTTAGACAATTGCAGTTAATATAGGAACAACTGAAAATTTTAACCCATCATTTTATTATCAGGTTTAGTGGAAGAGTAAAGTAGTCAAATGATCAAAATAAATAAAGTAGAGTGCCAAATACAACTTAAGATAACTTTAAAATAATTTAAGTAGAGTGTCCTAAGTAAAAGAAATGATGAAGTTTTTTCATGAGTAACAATCATTATAATCTTTCTTTTGACCTTATTTTGGCAATTTTAATAAATTAGGAACTTAATCATTATGTGATCATTTACATAAAGGATTTTGTAGATTTTGAAGAAGTTTCAATCATTAAAGGATCGTCTAATTCTCCTTTTGTTCTTTTAAGATTTACGATTTTTCTCACATTTTTTGTTTCCATTTTTGAAATAAATTAAAATCTTCTTTGATTCAGCTTTGTAATAAAAATAAAAAATAAAAGATAAAACATTTTTTGTTTCATCATCTTTTTTCTTTTATTTTTATTACTCTAATAGATATTAATATTCGATTTCAATTTAAGTTGTTTTTTAACATATCAAATTTTATTCTTATATAAATATCATAATTATTAAAAATAAAAGTTATTAATGTTAATATAATTATTATATGTCAATTTTA
>JAOQMQ010000196.1:28304304-28314539 GCA_027563845.1 Erythroxylum subrotundum
CCCCACTATCTACGACGTCTATTACGACGTTTTAATAGACGTCGGAGAAGGTCTTCTGCGTCGTTCTTTGAGCTTCTACGACGTCTAAAAGACGACGCAAAAAGGGTGTTTTTGTTGTAGTGACTATAGTATAAGAACTATATATGCACTTACCTAATTGATCTTTAATTTTATTCAGAAAATAACAAAATTAATATTATTTTGAATCGGGAGAAAGTATCTTGAGAATTATAACATTGAAATGCTAATTAAAGAGTTATAAATTATTGATTTACCTATGAACTTCGGTTATTGTTTGATGTATCATAATATATTAATATCTATGTTCCAAATAATTTGTTATTTAATTGCATCACATATATAGGTTACATCCCGTCTTTTTTACGTGTACCTTTTGATTTTACTTAGTTCTTTTCTTTTTACATTATCCTCCTTTTCTCTTTTTCTTTTTGATCGAAGTGTATAAATTAACTCTTGTCGGGTTATAGATTTAAATTACAAAGACTAGAAAAGAAAAATGAAAATACCGTACGTACATGGGGAAGTAACAACAAATGCATTAAAAAGAGATCGGTCCATTCAATTTGCAATTTCATTCATCAGAAGGTTTTGAATGGGAAAAGTACATTTGAAACTTTGTTAGCCAAATAAAAAGGGAAAGAATACAGATGACTCAAACGTAATGTTTCCTGGTAAGTAGCTAGAGTCCATTACACAATTTGACGGGTCATTCTAATTTCGATTACTTAAATACAAGTATGTTTCATGATAAGTAGAGAGTCCGTTACACTTTGATGGGTCATTCTAATTTCGAATACTTAAATACACGTCCAAGCCAGTCGAAGCCTACTCAATGGCAGTATGCTTCACTTCCTAAGAAGAACGTATAAGCCATCGTATACTCAACAAACGGAAAACAAAAAGGATAATGAAAAAAAAGGGACCTGTAAGTTATACTTATGACAATTGAAAAAGTAGAACTTAATCTGAAGAGATGAATAAATCTGTATAAAGGACTCGATTCACCTCACTAATGACCGCGTCCCCGATGGCTTGGTCCGGAGTAGGCCTTATTTATGATAGTCATAGCGCTCAAAATCTGAGAAGAATGGCGGAGGTCTCTAATAGTCCTCGTACCCTCAACGTGCATGGAGTTGTAGGAGATCAAAAGGAAAAAAGTAACAATGGAGACAGCATTAAAAACCAATTGAATACTAGAACTGTGTGACCTCATGATCATATTCTTCCTTCTCTTTTATGCTCTGCTCACCAAATGTGTAAACAGTATTTCCAAGAGAGCTGGCGATAGTTACAGTTCTTGACTCGTAACTGTAACTAGAGCTATATTTTGAGGAACTAGTTGGTGGATTTTGAGATGGTATGGTATGGAAGTGATGACAGAGAATGTGGGACGATTTACATATATGTATATATATATATACACAGGCTACCTGGGGATGGGTAAGAGAAGAAATTGCTATGAAATTGCGTAGTTGACAGGGAAGAATAAATTGCGGGCTGGCATGGGAAGAGAAACGTTGGATTTTCTTCCCTGTTGAATGTGGAGTTTGATCAAAAGCACAGTAAGCCATGGTTTGACTATAGACACAAATAATCTACATTGCTGGATATTTTCTACATTTATTCTGTTTTTTTTTTTTTTTTTTTTTGTAGCGATCGGTCAACTTGTGGCAGGACAAAATGATGTTATATTTATCACTTGACCTAATTGGCTTCACTAGGAATAGAATAAAAAGAGTTTACATTTCGATTGCTTGTATATGATCTCTTTAAGTACAATATTGGTTGTAAAAGGAGTGCAATAGCGTGTTCCCTTTTGTTCAAATCAATTTCCTGAATTTCCTGGATCGAATAGGAGCACCCCATGTTAGCATTTCTTTTTTTTTTTCCCCGGAAAGAAAAAAGTTCCTTTCATGAGATGACTAACTTACAATACTCACTAACCATGGCTTCCGGTGTTTACCACTCGCTGTTAAAAGTCAAGAGGATCGGCCACTATATTCTCGCTAAAGGAAGAAAACCAAGCAATATTACTTGAACTGGCATGTTCAAATAGTAGTTGTGACCAGTTATTTGGTCAGGAAGTTGAACTAAATGAACAGAAACACGACGTAAGCGATTACAAGTCCACTCGATTTACAATAGACAGTCAACTCAAGCAACGTAGATTTTACTACAGGATTCAAGAAAACGTGTTACTTCTACATTTATGTCATTATAATATCTGCAAATATGGTTGAACAAGTCCGGTCTTGCCTATCGTATATATTATGTTGTGGATGGAGTGTCAATTGTTTGAATCTGCTTCAATGTGGGTCGAACTCGGCGGGCTATTAATGATGTAAAGGTTTCATACATTTCCAGTGTGGTTGTTAGCATCAATTTGCCTCCATCCCTCGGCCTACGACATAGCTTACAAGACTCCTTGTGAATTTTAATCCACAGATTGTAACCGTGAATAGAAGATATGATTTGGGGCTACCTTCCGCTTAAAGTGACGATTGACTGAAAGACGTTAGTAACAGAGCAACAAATACACGCAATTAATTACAATCGAAAGCGCGCTGACGTCCTTCCCCCCAGTCATTTACCAATCTTTGAAAATGTTATCATCTTAAACTTGATAGGTAAAATTGCCATTATTCTACCTTCAAGGCGTATTTTAGGTAGCTTAGTGGTATCAGAACCATCAGGTTTCAACCTGAATCGTCCCACGTTGCTAGTTTGAATCCCAATTATACAATTTGAGAATGAGACTCGTAGGCTATTGAGTCAACATGGCTAAGTATTGCATCATCACAGTATGCACAATTAGAAGTCGTGGTAGTTGTATAAGTGATTTGGTGCGCTTCTACCTCTAAGGCGTCTTTTGGATAGCTCAGTTGGTTGTACAAGTGATTTGGTGCGCTTCTACTTTCAAGGCGTCTTTTGGGTAGCTCAATGGTATTAGAGTCACCAGGTTTTGGCCTAGGTCACCTCACGTCTCAAGTTCGAATCTCTGAAAAATAACGGGATATGACTTAGAGGCTATAACGTCAGCATAACTAAGCATTACGTCATCGAGATATGGGCAAGTAAAAGTCAGTAGTTGTATAAGTAATTTGCTGCACTTCTACCTTCAAGGCATCTTTTGGGTAGCTCAGAACATTACCATTTAAGAAGGTTTGGGACCCAAAAAGGACACTCTATTACACATAATTATTAAAGCATTGTATTATTATAGTAAAAGTCAACTACATCGATTGAATCCCTTCAAAGCTTTGATAATGGTTCTAGACAATAAGATTCAAGAATGTAGCAAAATCAAATGCACAGGTTCACTTGATGCTGTCAAAAACAAAAGTGACATTGAAGTCCTATTGACCATTATATCACTACACAAACAATCTATTTGATTGTGTATTTGTGAAGTCTCGATGACAAGCATAAACAATTCCAAATTAATTTTCTGTTACTGTGTATTTCACTATTGCAAGGCACCTTAAAGTCATTATCCACAAAATTGTGATCCTCCAGAGTTGAATGACAAGGACCATTTAATGCTAACCCTCTTGTACATTGATTGCCTAAGCTGTAACTGTTAGTTGAAACAGAGACTAATTAAGTAAATACTAGGAGTTCATTGTTTATAATGTTTATCTGTACATCTCACTATCACTTGGTTCTCACATCCTTTTGAGCATTTTCTTTTTTTTTTTTTCTAGTACCTCTTCTGGGCTCTTCATTGCTAGGTACCGTCTGGTGGTTTACACTTTAGGCTATGTTTGATTGGGAGTTTATTAATGGAATAGAATGGAATGTAATATTATTCTATCATTTTAGAGAAGAGTTTATAATAGAATGAAATTGAATGAGAAAGAAGAGGAGGGTTTCAAATTACATCTCATTTTATTCTAAACAGTAAAAATAAAAAACCTCCGATTTGAAAAGTTTAGGATGAAATGTAAAATGATAAATAAATTTTCACTATATTACACTTTAAACCCTTCTTCCAAATAATATTTCACTATATTATATTGTGAACTCTTCCATTAAGAATGTCAATGAACAGCCCGGGCTCAGCCCGACCAGACCACAGGCTAGGTGACCCGTGGTCCTTGGCCCATGGCCCGACGAGTTAAGATAGGGTCGACCCGACCCACTTCATTTTTTTAAAGAAAAGTTAAAAACGATGTCGTTTTTAAAGTAATGATCGGGCCACGGGCCAGACCGGGCCAACCACTTTTGGCCCATGGCCCGCTCGTAGTCCAGTCAACCTGGGCTAAAATTGGCATCCCTACCTTTCATCCCTCCCAAAAATAATTTTCTAATATTACATCTATTTACACTTCATTCCATTATAAACCATTTTATTCCATTCCATTAAAAACCTTACGTCCAATTAAACATACCTTAGTTATGAATTTAGGTTGTCCTTAGGTATTTAGATTTAGACTCATATACAAGAATCATCTAGATAGTTATTGGAAGAATCATATAAATATTATTTACAAAATGTTAAATATTATTAACGAAAAAAATTCATGTGCAGTGTAAAAATAAATATTAAAATATACAGTAATTAGAACAAATAAAAATGTATAGTTATATTTAGTCTAATTTAATTATAAATATCCATTCATCTTCTTATTTCAAAAATTAAAAAAAATCAAACATCAAGGATCCAATCTTATAACTTCTAAATTACAATTTGAAATTTATAACTTATAATTAGTGATTAAGTAATTTGATGATAACTTATATTTTTATTCATTATAATATTATGTTGTGTCATATTTTTGATCAATATTAATTGATCTATGATCCTACTCTATCTGCCTAATTATTATAATAAGTAGTATTAGAGCATAATAAGAGTATGTACATCTAGTTTTTATATCATTTGTTGTTTCAATTATAAGTGGATCCTCTGTGATAAAAAATAAATTAGATAATTATTTACACTGTAAAAGTACTAAGTATCAATTAAGTATAATTATTGTTTACGTGAAATAATGAGAGTTATAATAGCCAAATTTAATATTGAGAAGATCAGTGGGAATTATTTCTTATTGTGAAAGCTAAAGATGAAAGTTATTCTCACAAAAGTTAACCAATATACAACTATTAGTGGAAGATCTGATGTTAAATGGAATGAAATGGACTTAAATGTTGTTATAAATCTTCATCTAATTTTAGTTGATGAAGTTGCCAAGTGTAAATGAGAAGAAACTAGTTTAAGAGATATAAGATTATCTCACAAAGTTGTACGATTTCAAGTCACTCAATAATAAAATTTTTCCTAAAAAAAGCTTTACAATATTTAGATGTCAAAATCTACTTTAATAACTAACCACATTAATAATTTGACTACTATATTCTCTCAGCTTACATTGTTAGGCTATAAAATAAAGTTACATAAACGTGATGAGCTTCCACTTCAGAGTTTACATTATTTATATGATCAACTTATTATAAACTTAACTAATAATCTTCTTACAAACTACCTAATGTTTGATGATGTTGTAGTTGTGATCTAGAGGAAGAAAGTTGGCACAAGAGTAAGGAAAACAAGTACTTTAGTTCATAACAAGTTAAAGCCTTGATAGTGACAAAAGGGAAATCAATGAAACGTGGCTAAATGAGAGCCTAAATTATGGTTGATCAAAATAAATAAAAAAAGTATAAAGAAACTAAAATGTTTCAATTGTCATAAGAAAGGAAACTTGAAAAAGGATTTTTGGAATTTAAACAAACAAAATTTAGTCGTCAAATAAAATTTACAAGTACTTCAAATGATGGCAATGCTTTCTATATTGAAGTGGGAAAAGAAGGAAGTTGCTACTTGATGTATAATTCTTTGACTCAGAAGATAATTTTCATATGACCTCTAGAAAAGAATGATTATGTCATTATGAACCTATCTCATCAGGATTTATATATAGTGTGAAAATTATAATTTAAAAATTATTGATATTGGAATCATCAAGTTAAAGGTGAATGAAGACATAATCATGTACTCTTTAGGAGATACGACTTGTGGAGAGTTTGAAGAAGATTTTTGTCTCTAGGATAACTAGATAATTTGGCATACAAAATAGATTGTCAATAAGATTTTGAGGATAGCTTAAGATGTGTTTGTAATTATAAAGGGAGAAAAGATATGTGATAACTTGTTCAAGTTAAAAGAAGAAACATCACTAAAACTAGAGAATCAATCATTTCAAGCAGTCCAAGTGAAAGATTTTTCATATTATTACATCGCAAATTTAGAGATATATCTAAAAAAGGAATAAAGATTCTTACTAAGCAAAACACTCTTTGAGCCTATAAAGGTATTACTACCCTTTTATGAGCATTATATTACAAATAAACAAACTTGTATAAAATTTAATAAATAAGATTGCTTTAGAATTGATTTGCTCTGATGTATGGCAAACACCAATCCTTTACATAGGAGGAGCAAAGTAATTTGTTTCTTTCATTGATAATTATTCTATGATGTATTAGGTATAGCCTATTAATAGGAAAGCATATGTGTTACAGTTGACACTCCTCAGAATCACTATTAGGGAGCAGATGCAAGCTGACTTGAAAATTAAAGTTGATAATAGTCAGACCTTACTGAGTAAGTCCATATCGTCCCGTAACACCTAATGACATGCTATATAATATACAATTTATATTATTATGAACACATATATATGATGCATGACAAATTATATAGTTGTAAGGCTCCCTTAATCCTCAAGGACTATAGGGAGCTAAGCATCACCAATAGACTTGCCCTCACTCAATACTCTAAAGTCACAACCATATCAATAATATATATATCAAACTAGGACTCGACTGGGAGCCAAGCATCAACTAAGATCGGTCCATATCATATCTTAATATCATATCATAATTATCTTTTATAATCACACCAGTGCATACCTGGTCCTGATGCATACCCACCAGGTAGCACGTCCTACAAATTTCTTCCTCCTCCACGATCACAATTAGACACATCCACAAACAATTTAAATATCAACCATGAAATTTCACAAAACGAGCACTTAGTCATGTAAAAACCATCATAAATGCATGCAATATTTCATAGGTACCCAAACTCGTATCCACGTACTTATATATCACAGTATTATTCATATAGGAATCACGATAACAACTATTCAAATCGTATATGTACATGTATATACTTATAGGTACTTATATATATGTGTGTGTGTGTGTGTGTGTGTATCATATCATATCATATCCATGTGCATAAGGTAGGGGCATCTATCATGGCTTAACATGTCATCAATCATATAAATATGGAATTATATTTAATAAAAGGTATGGATTCGGTATCGGTAGATAGATATGAACTTATCTTATTAATGTACTTGAAAAAAAAAGAAAAGGTAATAAATTAATAAATAATAAAACATATGACCCCAAAATGAGGTTCATGGGAAGTACCCTTCAACACAAAATAAAACACATTAGATTTACCTATCAAGTATGTAGGACTATAAGTAACGCATTGATCAATGTTCAAAGACAAAAGTAAATTGGTTTTGCAATTTGGTGCAAGGTTCTCGAGAATAATAAGTTCTCTAGTCCCAATGATAACTTCTATGATAAGTAATTCAGTTGATTTGCATTTGGACTCAAACCTTCTAGCATTTCTTTCTTTCCAAATTGTTTGCTCACAAAGTCGTATAACTATTAAGTATATCTGTTTTCAGTCTTGGAAAGAGAATATTGTGTTGCTAGCCAGTGAATGATGCTAGAGATAGAATTATCTAAACCAGTCTAGAGGCAATTTTGCTTCAATTGTTCCCAAATAAGCTTAGTTGTTGAACACATAAAGAACATGTGATTTATGGATTCATCATGTACTGAAAATAATGGAAAACATATGTTTACGTCAAGATAAGAGAGTTTGTCAGCAATATTGAGCCTGTTCCTTATGATGAGCCAGAGAAGAAAGGAAATCTTGGTGGTAGAACTTTATGCTAAATGATTCTATGCTAATCAACCTTTGGATTCCTCTGTTTGATTAGATCTATAGTGACCTTGTTTGTCAGTCTAGAAGTTGGTTGATCCTTCTAATAAAAAGTATTATAACTGGATGGATTTAGTGAATAGTAACATTACAGATGACTGAGGCTATTAGAGAACATCTAAAAGTTGTCATTAATGAAGGAATTAAGCTTAGTATGAAGGGGATCAGTGAGAGAGTTCCTCGATGAGTTTAGGAGGTGAATAAGTAGGCCTTGACTAGATCAATTGTCAAACCATAGAGTGATTAGTTCCCTATTTCCAATTTTACATGAAACATCACCTTAGACTATGTTCCTTAAGTGAAGTAGTTGGTTTAACAAGTATGAATGTGAAGGAATCTTCTTCATCTCCCATATACATCTGCCTTTGAGAAAGTAGGAATGAAGTCACCTAATCCATAGGGATTTCTTGTCCTCAAGTATCCATCATAGCCTTTTAAGGATAAGAGCTTGATTAGTCAATTTAACTGAAAAATGTTTAATACCCCGTCCTCTCTGGGGAAGCATATCTCTATCCATTTTACCTTAACAACCCCTCTATTTCTATTAGAGTGATTCCATAAGAAATTCTTGAATAATCTTTCCACTGACTTGATTACATTTTTAGATGAAAAGATATGCAAGCTCCAGTGAATGTATAATGAGTTGTGTACTAACTTAATAAGTTGGATATTCCCCGCATAAGATTAGCATTTCTTCACCCACGAATTAATCATTTTTTGGATTTTTTCAATGAGTGGAGTGCATTCAAAGTAGTTTAACCTTCTGGTGGAGACATAGAGTCCCAAATAAAGTAAAAGGTGGAAGCTTCATAAACATTCCAATGCTGGAAGCAATTTGGGCCTCCATGGAGAAAGTGGCTTTGGAGATGACAAGTTGGATTTTGTTGAAGTTGACCTACAAATCAGATAAGTTTCTGAATTTATCCAGAGCCTTCATGAAAGTTTGAAGGGAATCTAGATTGGCACTGCTAAAAGGTAGAAGATCATTTGCAAATGACATATTAGTTAGACTAATTTTCTTGATGTAGAAGATCATTTGCAAAGGACATATTAGTTAGACTAATTTTCTTGCATCTAGAATCGAATCTGAATCTGGGATTAGCATCCACTTTGAGCTTGATGATGGAGTTCAAAGTTTCCATACAAAGTATGAACAAGTAGGGGGAGAAAGGATCCCCCACCTAAGTCTTTTGGCTGCCTTGAAATAATTTGAGGTACTCTCATTGATTAACACAGAAAAACTAATAGTCGATATACATTCTTTCAGCCAATTGATGGAAATACTTGGGAATTCATAAGCTTCCAGCACTATTCATAGGAAGTTCTAACTAACACTATCATAAAATTTGTGAAAATCAACTTTAATGGTACAATTAGGAGCTATATTTGATCTTGAATATTCTTATACAATTAAAACATTGTCCTCAATTCATCTATTGCATATGAATGGACTTTGATTATCACTGATAAGTAGAGTGATTAGCTTCATTAATCTAGATACAAGTATCTTGAAGATGATTTAGTTGAGGAAGTTGGTGCAAGCAATGGGCCTAAAATCACTAACACAATAAGGGTTTGATCCTTTGGGAATCAAGCATAATAAGGTTTTGCTGAATTCTTTGAGTAGCTTTCCATTGGAGAAAAATTCATAAACAACTTGTTTAACATAATTCCCTATAATATTCCATGATTTTTGGTAATAGAAACCATTTAGCCAATCCGATCAAAGGGCTTTCATACCATCCATCTTGAAAACAATATCTTCAGTTTCCTTTTCCTCTATCAATTTAGCTAATAGTGCACAGTTCTCATGGGTAATCTTCTTCAAGATAATTACTGTAAGATCAAAGTAGACCACAATCTAAACTAGGAGTGCCCAGCAGTGAAGAGAAGTACCTGACAGCCATAAGTTGGATATCATTTGGATTTTACAGCTGATTCTTATGTTTTTTGTGATTAAGCTTATCCTATTCTAGTTTTTTTGGCTAGGATAGTGTTAAAGAAAAACTTAGAGCACTTATCACCACTCTTAAGCCAATTAACTCTTGCTCTTTGTTGGAGTAAGTTGGAATGATTGCTAACATCCCTCGTATAGTTAGAAAGAGCTAGTTTTTCCCTGAAAAGAAGAAGATGATCTTGTGAAGAAATTGCACAAAGTTTCTGAATAACAGATAACTCATTT
>JAOQMQ010000196.1:28314639-28329915 GCA_027563845.1 Erythroxylum subrotundum
AAAAATCTGCTGTTCAACAGGTGAACAAGCAATTGTCATTTCCTACCCTCTGCCACCTCAGAGGGCAAAAAATTAATTTTGTGAGTACAGAATCAGGCCCTTAAAACTTTAATTTAGGGTTATGTCTACTAAGGAGTAATATAGCATATTACTTTTAATAGATAATAAAAAGTCATTAACTCTCCAAGAAGCACTTAATAAGTTAGATTTATTTTAGTGTATGTTAGTCATATAAGAAGAAATTGAAGCTTTTGTTAAAAATATAACTTGGTAACTTGTACCATTACTAAAAGCAAGCCAATTGAAAACGAATAAGTCTTCAAGATAAAATAAAATGCTAATGATCAAGTAGAAGGATAATTTGTTAGATTAGTTGTGAAAGCATATGCTTAAAAACAAGAAATTAACTTTAATGAAATTTTTTTCTTTAATTTGACTTATTATAGTGATAGTAGTCTTAGAGATGTATATTATGTTTAGCTTACATCTAAAATAGTTAGATGTGAAAATTGCTTTTCTTCGTGGATATTTTGATAAAAATTTTTATATACTCTAACTAAAAGGTTTTAAAGAAAAATAAAAAGATAACTTAGTTTATAGGATAAACAAATTTTTGTATAATCTTAAGCAGATTGAAGATGTTGGTACAAGATATTTAATTCCTTCGTCATGAATCTTGGATCTAGCAAAATTAAAACAAACCTTTATGCATATTTTCAGAGGTTTGGTTATAATTTTTTTTTATTATCTTATTATATTATATGTGGACAATATATTGGTTACATGATTTGAAAAAAAAATATTAAATAATTAAAGGCACAATTAGCTAGGAATTTTAAAATGAAGAATTTAAGGCCACCAAATAAGATTTTAAGGATGCAAATTCACTAAAACATAAATTACTCAAAGATTCAGTATACTAAAAAAATATTTAAAAAGGTTTTTTGTTATACTTCAATATGCAAAAATATAAGTCCATGTATACCCATTTCTTGTTAATTTTAAGTTATCTTCCAATATGAACTCCACATATGTAGTAGGGAGTTTAACACTCGTTATTGTTTGTATAAGATCGGATATTACACATGTAGTGAAAGCGATTAATTACTACATAAAAAGTGCCAGTAAAGATTATTAGAATGATATCAAGAAGATCCTAAGATACATTAAGGGGATATTTGATATTACATTACAATATGAAGGACTAGAGTTTATTATCAAAGGATATGTTGATTGTAATTATACTGGTGATCTTGATAAAATCAAATTCCCTATAGATTATGTGTCCATACTTGTGGGTGAGATTGTAAGTTAGGTTTTAAAGCTATAATCATTTGTGACTAAGTTAATAATAGAAGGGGAATATGCAGCAGTTATATAAGTTAGGAGCGAAGCAGTATAGTTGAGGCTAGTGTTAGAATAGTTTAAGCACAAAAACAAAAGGTTTGATTATTTTGTAATACTCACAGTATCATGTATTTAACCAACAATATCGTTCATTCCAAAATCAGGCACATAAGAGTTTAGTTTCACTTTATTCATTAAAAAGTGGAGGAATGAATTGTGCATATGAAAAAAAAATCTATAATAAAGATAGGATATTATATTTTATGACAAAAATAGTCAACATTAATAAGTTTATTTAGTGTCAAACCTCATATAGCTTGAAAAAAATGTAAGCAACATGATAATTGGGCCGATGACCATCATAGGCAGTGCTTAGAAATTTAGAATTCAGTTTGAGTTTTAGGTGTTGTAGCCTACTTTCCTTGACAGCTCTTTGGGCTTTCAATAAAAACGAAACATGAAACAAAATCTATATTATTGTTCCAAGTACTGACGAGGTATGCTGGCATGTCCGCATTAATTTATTGCTAAATCCCGACTTTTAGGCAAATCTAACCCCTTCAATGTGAACATTTTGACAAGAGTAATCTTTCGTAAATACTTTTTCAATGATTTAGTTGACACTTTTAACCCATAATTCAGAGAGGACGATAGTTTTTAAGGAAAAAAAAAATTCAGAGAGGACGGAGAATCCAGCAATCCGACCTTACCACAGATCCAAACTCTTCGTAATTTTTAAAGTCAAATCCAATGCTCAGTCCAAGAAGAAATAAACAAAAGAAGAAACACAGAACAGCACAACAAAAAGCAAGAATCCTGAGGAGCATATGCTGGAATATTATTGCTCAAGCCACCAAGCAAAAGGAAGAACAAAAAGAAAGAAGAAAACAGGAAAAGGGTGCTTTAGAAACAACTATGCTGAGCAATATTGATCAAGAACTGCTGGTTGATATCCTCAAAAGGTTGGCTGTGAAGCTTTTGGTTCAGTGCAGGTGCGTCTCAAAATCATGGTACTTTTTGATAAGTAGTCCAAGTTTCATTTCCGCACACACCAGATACACTCTCGAGAGCAACACAAGCACTAAATTTCTACTCAGGCACTATAATTGGAATAGCAAGAAAGAAAATTACACGGTACATCCTGATGATGATAAGAAAGGAAACTCATTTCGTGAGTGTCAAGAACTTGCTTTCCCATTTAAGAGCTACTCTCAGTACTTTGAGATTGTTGGTTCATGTAACGGACTGTTGTGTCTCTCTGACACTTACGCTACCAACGCTCGTACTATTATTCTATGGAACCCCACTATAAGCAAATGGATGACCCTTCCAATGCCTAACGTTAATCTTGATCATGCCTACATGTTTGTTCTTGGGTTCGGATTCGATGCAAAGATTAACGATCACAAAGTGGTAAGGATTGTTTATGGCATGGGCGACGAGGGGCGTAAAGTAGTTGCCGCACCTAAGGTAGAACTATACGAGCTTGGCAGGAATGCTTGGAGGAACGTCAATGTCGGTAAAACTCCTCGATATGTTACATCTGAACTATCACTGCAGGTTTTTCTGAATGGAGCTGTTCATTGGATTGGATACAATCCTAGTGGAGCATATAACGATTTTCGAGATCTGGGTTTGGTTTTGTTTGACATGAGCGATGAAATTTTTCGAGAACAGAAGCTGCCAGAGAGTGTGGTAGGATTGTCTGTGTTAGATTTGTCTATAGGAGTTTCCTGTCAATTGCTTTTGTTGATACAATACAATCGTAATACACACAGCCAATGGATCAGGTATGATAGTTGTTGCATTTGGGTGATGAAAGAGTATAGCAACGTCGAGTCTTGGACTAAACAATTCACGGTTAACCTAAACGGAGGGATTGGTAAAGCGTTGGGCCTTAGAAAGAATGGTGAAATTGTACTGGTCGCAAGCAGTGGGGAACTGGTTACTTACGAAGTTCAAAGTGATGATGTTCATCATCTAGGCATCAAAGGCATAGTGAATTCCTTCTATATGGACCCTTATTTTGAGTCTTTAGTTTTACTCGTGGGCATCAATGGATTTTCAAGACAACCAAGTTCCTGCAATACAGTACTAGACAGTGGAAACTATTGAATAGTGGGAGGCGGAGGCAGAGGCAGAGGCAAGTCAGCATAACCAAGTACCAAATCTGATGGTCCTCTTTTCCTTTCCAACCACCCTATTGGAGACTGATGCTTGGTTCGAAATCAGCTAGCCATCTGTGATTTGAAAAGTTAATTTTTAGCTAGGCTTTGCAGTGTTGTATGCAGGTTTCATCACCTTTACTTCACGAATTTATTTGAGAACTAGTGCATTAATTAACTACATTTAGAAGTACATTTTGTTCAGGTTCTCTAAATTACTTCCCTCTCGAAAGTGTGTCCACTTCCAATCTTCTAAGCCAATCATTTTTGTCTCAAGTAGCTTGCGGAAATATTCTTAAGTAGATCAGATGTATAGAGAAATAAGATAACGTAGGAAAGACAAAACAAACTGTTGCTTCCAATACTATGCCATTTTCCAAATCGGTGACAAAACTCCAAACTTATATAAATTATGCGTCAAACTAACTTCATTATTGGTATCTTAATCTCGGCAATAAAACTGTAATCAACTCATGCTGAACACATGCATACACTGTTCAGGACAACAATTGGGGGACGGATCATACTTCTCAAGACATGCAAGCAGAGCTGGTTTCCATTTAAGACTGGCAAACAGTGAAACAGAACATATGATGTGCTCTTCTTCCTGTGTGCAGCATCAACTCTCATTAATGTTCCAACCATATGAAACTGAAGGGAGTGTCAAGCGAGCGCGTAGCGCCTACTGTTTTCATTGTTTTTATAGTTATTATACCTTGACGTTTGTGATTTATGAATTATGATAAAAGATTTTAGTGCAGAAAAGCAAAAATAATCAATCCAAGGTTTTCTCTGTATGATAAAAAACAGCAATGATGAAAACAACGAGGAGAGGGGGTGATAGGTGAATGTGTAGCGGATTGAGTGAGGGAGAAGACGAAGAAGAATACAAGAGAGCGAGAATATCAGACAACTTAAAATTATTCATTATGGATATGGCCGTCACGATAGCTAATAAACAATACAGTCCCATTCCATAATAAGACGCGTGTATATGCTAATAATACAATGCGTTTTAGGTTATTTACTCAAGTAGTAATACTATTTTATGTCGTTTCCCTCCGCGTCGTCATGACTTTGCCGGCGTTTTCTTTACTCCTGCTTTGTTCGTAACATTGCCTTCTCCTTCAAGAAAAACCTTGTACACAAGTTTAATTTCGAGAAATCTCTTCTGTAATTCAAACAACGTTTTTCAGGTGACGCCTTCACTTGTTTCTCCAGGTTATGGCGTTTAACCATGCTTCTTCCAATAATAGCTGCAGGTGTCTAATCTGCACTAGCAAGTAACTGCGACGATTGTGTTGAGATGGGCACCCCAGATCCTCTGTCCAATTTCCTGTCCAACTACTCTGTCCAATGTTATCTTAGCCACCCATATAAAATAGCATTGGACAGACTAATAGGGCATTGGACAGAATAATTGGACTGAGAATTGAACATAGGATCACCTCTCTAAGATGGGAGTCTTATCAGACACATTATTCTTTAAGTGAGATATGGAACGTTGGGTGAATGAGAGATTTCCTTGAAAGTTGTACGGTACAAGCCACTTTACTAATTTTATCAATGAATTGGTATGGACCATAACGTCAGGGAGCTATTTTTTTGGTGCACTCTTTTCTATAAGGAGGGTAATCTATAAGGTTGAAACTTTAAAAATACTCACTGCCCAATGTTGAATTCTCTATCTGATCTCTTGTTGTTTCATCCACTGTCGTCCCCTGTTTAGGTGAAATTAACAATTTAGAGGGTTGTCTCTCATTCTTGTAACACTTGGTTCACCGCAACAAAGTAGATATTTAGCTTTTTTATGTTTAAAAAATCGTCGCTATATTTTTTTTCAATGTTTAAAAAATCGTCGCCAAAATCAACCATATTGCGACAATTTTAAAATTGTAAATAAATTTAGCGACTAATTATAAAAGTGTTACAAAGGATCAACATTTGATGATGAATGACAAAAATCGTCACCATGGTGAACATTTAGTGTTAATTCTCAAAAATTGTTACAAAATGGTCCACATTAGGTGACGATTTTAAACATTCGTCGCTAAATAAACTTTTAGTGACACTTTTTAAAAATCATTACCATAATTCAGTAAACATTTGGTGACTAATTTCTAAAATCGTCACCAAAGGGTTCACAATTGGTGACGATTATGTAAAATTGTCACTAAAAAGACGTTTGGTGACAATTTTCAAAAATTGCCACCAAAGATTCGTAGACATTTAGCTACGTGTTTTTTGCTACGTTTTTCACATTGTCGCTAAAAGTAACCATTTGGTGGTGATATTTGAGAAGCGTCACACTCACCAAATGATCCACATTTAGTGACGATTTCTGAAAATCGTTACCAAAGGTTTCATAGTAATTTGCAACACATTTGGTAACCATTTGCCAAAATAGTCACCAAAGGGTTCACATTTTTCAAAATTGTTAAACTAACATTTTTATAACCTATCATAGTTAAGATATGATTTATTGGAGATTTGTTTTGAATGTTTACAACATATTGTTGAAAAAACACACACAACATAATTTTAAGTGTTAAACAATAGTATTAATTAATCATTAATATTTACTAACAGTGCAGAAATTAGTTATAAAAATTTTAATAATTGTATCAATATAATAATATGATATATGGAGTAGTACGAACTTTGAATTAGAAGGTTAACAATTATTATAGTCATAGAACAAGAACAATAACAGTCCACACTCAATAGTATGCAGCTTAACCCCTAAATAGCAGAGAGGTTGTTTGACAAATTCTTACAAATACAATAATAAATCAACTTTAAAGCTGAGTCCAGTTGATTGCATCGATAAATGACAATGATATAATTATTTTTTTTAATTCCAAATGATATGAGAGTCGGTAAAGGTAAATGAGTTCTCGATGTCAGGATTCTCGAGAAGGGTCCTTGCATGTTCGAAGGCACCAATTGAAACAGTGATAGTTCTTCCCTCAAGTATAGGGTTTTTCACACCCTCTTGCAACAACATTTCTACTATATCTAAACTTTTAGAGGATACAGTGAATGAGTCGCTAAATTTAGTATGGAAAACAAGTTCTCCAGATGAACTGCCAATACGAAATGGTTTACTTAAAACACAATCAATATATAAGTTAGATATTGTCAGATTAGTAAACCGTTAAACGAACCAAAAATGGAGTGACATATGCATATGTGAATGACCAGACGAAGTCTATGGAATTGACGAATTTTTCAAAACAACCGATTTCCCTGATCCTTTACGGACCGTAGTGACATCGCTCCCGCCTTCATGGGCATACATGCCATCTTCGAGATTCAAGGAAGCTTAAAACAACGTGTAGTATATACCATCAAATGTGAATATATATAATAGCTTCATAAAAGGAAATGAGATGTATATAATAAGGAAAGTGACGTTGTTCGGATGATACTAAACACCGTGAAGCAGAAAATCGGCCATGAAAGGCAAATGATCATTCGTGTATGAAGGGGAGATTTTTTCTGCATTATTTATTTCTTCAGTAGGGACAATTTTGCCATATTCCTCCTAACAGAATGAATTAGTACCATTCGACACTAGTCGCCATGTTGACATTCCTTGATTAATAATGTTAAGAGGTATATTCTGCAAATGTCAATTTAAAATATAATGATGATATGTTCAACTCCAATTTTGATGATAAGTGAAAATAGTCCAGTTTAGCACTTATACATCTTCAATGTGCCTAATGATATGAAAGTTACCCTTACTAAAATTTCAGAAATCTATTGTGTAGTTTGTATCATATGCAAAATTTGGAATTTAAAGTAGAATATATATGACTATGTTCTTGATGTATAGAAATATAGTATTATCTATATTGGGCTATATTACTATTAATGGAAATGAATAAAAGTAAATACTCTTAAAGACCTTTCTTTAAATAGTTACAAAGCTTTGATGAGGGAAGCGTTAAAGGTTATTGGGAAAAAGCCAACCCATATACAAATAACAAAGACAGACAGTAAATCATCTTCAAAACACAACCATAAACATAACCCATACATCAAATGCAAAATTAAGAACTCACAATAAACACCTAAAGGTATAAGTTAAACTTAGCACAACTTTGTTAATGAAAATAGAACAAAAGAACAATACCGATTCAGTTAATAATGGTTCTTCGACGGTGATCACCACAATACAGAACCCAAACAAAAGAGAGGAGACAGTGGTTTGCATGATGGAGGATTTTCAGAAATGTTGACGACTTAAACGAAATGGAATAGCCTTTTATTGTGTTTGTAATTGAAAACCTAATACAAAACGACGTTGTTTTTCTTGTTTAGGTAGACGATGTTGTTTCTTGTTTATTGTAGTTGTTTGGAAGTACTATTAATTAATTTGCTACGATCTATTGTATTTGGTTAACAAACGTCAGATGTAGCGATAGATACATGGTTCGTCGCCAAAGCCTGCAGGGTCATAAATAATTTTTTTATAAATTTATTTTACTATTCCAAATAAAATAAAATTTGAATTAAAAATTAAATTATTCAATTGAAAACTATTTCCAAATTAATTTGTTGACCCTTCAAATAAATTATAATTGACTTACAATTTTCAGAAAATTGTACATTTTAATTATTATAATTTAGAAAAACTAATTTTTTAAAATTTAACAAGACATTCTGATATAATTAGAAACTATTTCTAACGCATCATTACAAATTACTATTTCGTTACATAATAGTCTATTTTCTGATATTAAAGGAAAACCACTTTCCAAATTAAATAAAACACTTAAATAATTAAGAAAGTAATTTAGATTATTTATTTAGATGTTAATTTGTTAATTATTTAGAAAGTAAAGAATTTGCTTGGGTTTTGGCGATGATGTGGATATTTGGTAGCAAATTGTCAACCATTTGCGACTAAGTGTGGAAGCTAGTCACGAAAACCGATATTTTGCGACTCACACCTCTTCATCGCAAAAACCATCGAGTATTTAAATTGAATGTTTCTTTTTATACAAATAATAAAGTTAATGGTAGATGAAGGGAACAAGAATGATGTGATGTTCGCTAAACATTTATTCATTTGGTAATAATGAAATGTGGTTTGCATTTCATATTAATTCAACTAATAACAAAAATAAGATACTAACTGATGTAAAGTTTCCAATTTAATTTTGTTTATCTACCAAATTAAAATTAAAGATTACTCATTCCCAAAAATTAAGCAAATGAAGAACAATTGCATATATAAGTGAGAAAATAAAATTTTCATTTTGTATGATGTATTAGGAATACCTCATATATATTAATCAATTAAGAAAATTAAGAAAGCAAAGAGATTGCTTCGATTTTGGGCGACGATGCGAAAATTTGGTAGCAAATTGTCTACCATTTGCGACTAAGTGTGGTTGTTGATCGCGGAAATGGTCTTCTGCGACTAAACTTACTTCATTCGAAAAATCCCTTAGGTATTTAAATTAAATGTATCTTTTTAAACAAATAATAAGGTTAATGGTAGATTAAGGGCCAAAGGGTATATGTTTTCATGTTAGTGATGAATTTGGTAAATAAGAAATGTGGTTTTCATTCCTTATTAATTCAACTAATAACAAAAAGAAAATACAAATTTTTAAAAATTTTCCAATTTTATTTTGTTTATCTACCAAATTAAAATTAAAGATTAGTAATTCCAAAAAATGAAGCAAATCAAGAACAATTGCATATATAAGTGCAAAAGACAAAATTTTCATTTTGTTATTTGTAATAGGAATACCTCATATATGTTAATCAATTAAGAAAATTAAGATTGTAAAGAAAATGCTTGGGTTTTGGTGACATTGTGTATAATTGGTAGCAAATTGTCTACCATTGGCAACAATAATTTTGTTCGTCGCAAAAAGGTTAACAGGTTAAGAAAAAAGTGGGACGACATCCTTTTGCTCGCGTTTGTTTTAACAAACACGGGAGTTTTTCCCTCCCTCCCATTTTCACCGAAACTTTGCTATTGAAGCTCATGAATTGGCCCTCTTCTCTTCATCTGCCTTCTATCCTGGTTCTTTTGTATCTCAAATGTTGTACTCTTCATCTGCCTTCTCACCTTCTGCTTGTTCTTCACCTCTTCGAGTTCTCCTACCGCTTCCCATAGTCAAGGTGAGTCCAGTTGTTTATGTCATTTGTTAACCAATGTGAAACCCGACACTGTGTTAATCTTTTTTTTTTATGTTTCAAGTTCAATTTTTGCGTACAGGTCGTTCACGTAGTATCTAAGATGTTGATCTCACGAGGAGGGTTAATCTAATCCTAAAATATAAGGTCAAAACTAATCTCAGAAGTTCAAATTTAACTAAACTAAAACAATGATGCAATTCAATCAATCGATTCAATCAAACAACTCAATTCAAGAATTAATCACAAAATATTAACAAATCAGCAAATTGTAACACACATATCAAGAATCAACCTAAGGAACTACCAATTGAGAGATAAGGAAATTTTTACTTATCTTCAACACTAATCTAATTAATTATGAATTGTCGGATTATTGGTCCTGGATGATCCTAGGGTTGATTATTCTCTCTCGAGTTATAACTAATAACACTAAATTATAACCACTAATTAGATTATGAAGAATTCCAATTTCTCAATTGACAATTTATCCAACCCCTAATTGGATCTGAAGTTTTTCAATAGACTGCCGGGAACTTATGTGAGATCTCTCTTCACACAATTATCGATTTGATTGATTTCTCGTTCTTATTAAATCACCTAACTATTTTTAGCCCAATTTAATTATTTTCATTCAATTCACCCTCTCAGTCTATCACCGAATTATGTAAGTGCAGAAATCAATTACAATGAATCCAAATAATATAAACAATCAGATTTTTATTGAATTAAAGATAAAAACAACCAGAAGGTGAGTTTAGACATTCCTCAGCATTCATAAAATCCTATCTCAACAGCTATCACAATTCTATACATAAATATAATTGAAATACACCGAAAACCAGATCTGAACGGATGATAGAGGCAGCAACATCGGGAAACCTCCTGTTCTGGGAAGTACTTCGCGTCAGCTTTTTCTACACATCTCTCTTCCTTCATCTCTTTCTCAATCTCTTGATGAACTCTCTCTAGGGTTTTTTGATTGTGGCTGATGCAAGAACCTCCCTCATCTCTTTTATCTCATTCTTTATATACTTGATGTGTTCTGAGCAGCCCTACGGTTTTTTCAAGGTCGAAAGGTCTAAAAAATTCCTCAAAACTCAACTTTTCTGTGTGCCTATAAGTCTGCTCGACATAAGCCACGATCATGGGCCACTTGTAAGTTTTATGTCACGATTGTGGCTGGCAGGCCACAATCGTGGGCTAAGTCTTATGCTTCTGTTACAGTCGTGATGATTTGGCTACGATCATGGGCTGTCTCCTTTGCTTCTGTCACGATCGTGGCAAATGGGCCACATTTGTAGGCCGTTGTTTCTGTCTAATTCTCTCTGAAACTTCTTCGTTTTTCACTGTTGACCCTGAAACACTAACAAACGTATCAAGGTACCTCAAAAACATAATAATTAAGCTCAAATGCTTGTACTAACCCATAAAAACACTTAAAACACAAATAATTCATAAACTAACACAATTCTACCGAAAACACATACTAAATAATAGAATAAACAGATAAACACATATCAAACTATACCTTAAAACACGATACATCTCACACTTATCAATTACTTTAATATTTTCCTAGCATTCCAACCATGAAGCTGATATCAAGTCTTGTGCATGTTTGCAAATACATCAAACTACCAATAATAAAAGCATACATTTCAAATCATTCTTTAAACATTACATGAGACTAATTTTATTTGCTATTTACATCAGGACAATCCCTACTAAACATTTGTTCATATTAAATCTCTCAATAATTCTTTTGGAATAGTCTTTCTAAGACAATCATACTAGTCCTTATGATTTATTTCAAAATATTAATTTTCATATGCCTCTCTCATATCTTTCATTTCAAAATTCTTAGAGAGAAAATCTTTAGTCTTATACAATATGCCCAAATCATTAGTAATAAGTAAAATATTATCAACTTATAGACCTAGAAATATAAAATTACTCCCACTGATCTTTTGGTAGGTACAATGATCAACGATATTTTCTTAAAAACCAAAAGATGTTACAACAATATTTTCTTAAAAACCAAAAGATGTTATGGTATCATTAAATTTAATACACCATTTTCTGGAAGATTGCTTAAACTCATATATTGATTTTTTAAGTTTACACACCAAATGACCTTTTTTCTTTTATGAAAAAACCTTTAGTTTGATCCATACAAACTTTCTTCTTACGATTACAATTCAGAAAGGTAGTTTCTACATCTATTTATTGTAACTCTAATTCAAACTAAGCCACTAATTCCATAATTGTTCTCAATGTATGTTTCATTGAGACAAGTTAAAAAAGTCTCTTTATAGTCAATATTATCCTTTTGAGTATAACCTTTGGTAACAAGTCTAGCTTTATACCATTCAATATTATAATTTGAATTATATTTGGTCTTAAAGAACCATTTGTATCTGAATCGTTTAGAAGCTATTAGCAAATGAACAAGGTCTCAGATATTGTCTTGTGCCATTTAATTTAACTTATCTTTCATAGCATCAATCAATTTATCACACTTTTCACTTTCTATAACTTTTAAAATGAAACAGGGTCTTTATTAATGCCATAATCAAATTTTGACTCTAACCACATAATCATAGGAATAGTTAGTCTCTTTATTCTTATAAGTTTATTTAAACTATTCTATATGATTCACTTATATCAATTGGCAGTAAGTTTGTTTCTTCATGAGGTGATGTTTCATCTAAGTGTTGTCCAAGATCATTTTGTTCTTTCAATACTAGGACTATAATTAGTGTAGATGTAGATATTGGAAAATTTATGGGTAATGGAACATCAACCGTTATTTCACTAATATTTTCAACATGTTTCTTAGCACTCCCACTAACTTCACCATTTTCAATGAACTTAACATTAGTTGTTTTGAACAATTTTTGGACTTTGATTTGGAAAATAAAACTTATACCCTTTAGATTTCTCTAGGTAACCATTAAAGTAACCATTAAATATTCAAGAGTCTAATTTCCTTTAATACAGATTATAAAATTGTGTTTTTGTTGGACAACCTCAAACATGTAGGTGTCTCATATTAGGCTTCCTTTGAATTCATAACTCAAAAGGAGTTTTAGGTATTGTCTTACTATGAATCATTTTCAGCAAATGCACAACAGTTTTAAGTGCATGCATCCATAAGGATTTAAGTAATGAGGAATTACTCATCATACTACTAACCATATCCATTAATGTCCTATTACTCTTTATCATACCATTTTGTTGAGCTGTGATTGGTATAGTATATTGTGTACATATGTCATGTTTTTTCAAGAAACTTTGCAAATAGACCTGGACATTATCATGATTAATCATATTTTTCATAATATTCACCACCACCATCAAATCTTACATTTTTTACTTTTTTAAATCTAATTGCTTTTCAACCTCCTTTATAAACATCTAAAGGGTGTATATAAGTTAAGATTTTTCATTAATCAAATAGACAGATCTATAACGTGAAAAACATATATAAAGGTGATAAAATATTTTTCTCCACTAAAAGATGGAGTGTCAAATAGTCCACTTATATCGATGTGTATAATTTCAAGGAGCTGAGCACTTCTTGTGACTCCTTTTTTACTATGTTTGGTTTGCTTTTCCTAAATACAGTCCATACATATATTGAGATAAGTAAATTTTAAATTTGAAATAATTTTATTCTTTATCAATCTTTCTAATCGTTCTTTGGATATATGACTTAAACTTTTATGTCACAAGTAAGTTGATTTATTATTCATTATGCTACGTTTAGTTCCAATGGTATGGAAACATAAATTAGAAAAATCAACATCAAGTTTAAATTTATATAAACCATCCATAAGAATTCCATAACCAATAATGGAATTATGTTTGAATAAACTAAAACAATCACACCAAACTTAAAAGTAATCCACTTCTATCAAGTTTAGAAATAGAAATTAAGTTTCTAGAAATTGAAAGTACATAAAAAGTTTGTATTATATCTAGGTGATGTAGTATCTAATATTAGATGATAAGTCCTTACCCATTCAATTGGGACCTTATTATGATTTACTGCAAACAAAAAATTCTTAGTTAGGTTTTTGGTTTAAATTTTAAAGAATCCCTATATAACATTAGAAAAAATGAATACTAGCACCAGAATCAAGTTACCAAGTATTAGAAAGAACTTCGATTAAGTTTAGACCCCTTCAATTCATCAAGTAATTTCACAATCAAAGGAATAGGGAATTTACTTTTAATGGTATGTTTATTCAACTCCCTATATTTCATATGCATCCTCCAAGTATTATCCTTCTTTTTAATAAGTACCACAGGTAACATGAGTACTCACACTATGACTGATAAACCCGTGCTACATAAGCCCCTACACAGCTCTCTTAATGGCATCCTTTTGGTTGCCTGAATATCTATAAGGTCTGATATTAATGGTCTATATTCCTTCTTTAATTTGAATACTATGATCATGTGTTCTGTTTTAGGAGTAATTGACTAGGTTCCTTAAAGACTTCACTAAACACAACTTGTAATCTCTCCAACTCCTCCTTTGAATTAGGCTAATCATCTAAGTTGAATTATTGCATATGGAATTTAGTAGGGTAGGATAAGTGCAACATATATAGTGTTTCCTTCCTAGAACTTTCTAAGAGCTTATTAAAACCCCTATCTGAAATCACCTTCGTAGATTACTCGAGAGCACCTATCAGCTTCACCACTTTTTCGTCCTTCTATATAAACTCTATTATTCGATCCTTGAAATTGCACATTATGTTATTAAGGGTCACCGGACACTGCACTCCTAAAACCATATCACATCCTACCAGCTTAATAATTAATGCATTAGTAGTGAATCAAAGCCTTTATATATTCCAAGTGAAATTCTGGTATGCCAAGTTACTTTCAACTTTAGTCCCCCATCTAATGTAATTTGTAAGGGCTATATTTTCACAGTATTAACATCTCCCTTTTAACCACTATCTCCCTTTTCACCACTACCTCATCAATGAAATTGTATGTACTTCCACTATCGATCAGAATATATAGAGGCTTCTGTTTATGAATTCCCATATACTCATTTTCTTATACTTTCTTTAATTCCTCAACCCCATCATAGCTTGTAAGGATATGTTTGGGTTCAGTTGTTCTTCTTCTTCCTCTCCTTCATCTTACCTACCTTTACCTTCATGATCCCTTTTCTCTTCCTCCTCCACCATGTATAATTGCAATTGTTTTTTCTTACATTTATGCCTCAATATATATCTCACATCGTACCAGAAACATAGCCCTCTTGCTCTCTTCTCATTGATCTCTCGACAATTAACAACCCTTTGCCCTTTATTGTTTCTATTGTAAGGAACTCTATAATTATTTCCTCAGTTGCTCGAGGTAGGTAAGAGTCCCACCTCTGAGTTAATATTAGATATGATTGTTATCGGGTTCATTGCCTTGTTTGTCATCACACTCCCTCCACCTATCTGAGTTAGCTGTTTAGCTCCTCCTTTTCTTAAATACACAAGTGTGCTTGCAGCTAAGATGACCTATTTTCTGGCTAACACATATGTTTGAGGGTCCATCATTTTGAAGTTAAGCTCTTAACTCTAGT
>JAOQMQ010000196.1:28338299-28355106 GCA_027563845.1 Erythroxylum subrotundum
GATTTATGAAAAACAATTTCTATGTAAATTTTGAGATGCAAAATCATTAATAATATTATCAATATTGTCCAACATATTGCACTAGATGATCATGATTTATGAAAAACAATTTCTATGTAAATTTTGAGATGCAAAATCATTAATAATATTATCAATATTGTCCAACATATACTTCTCGATACATAAAATAGCTAAATCATTCAACCTTTCTTATGATATTGATGACCTCAGGTAGATTTTCAATAATTTTAACTTTAAAAAACTTTTCTCTGTTGATACTACAATCACAAGTATAGTCAATAAAATTCGATAAGTAATTGAAACATTTAGATAACAATATACAACTTTAACAAATTATAAAATTTCAACTAATGACATTAACTTATTTGGCAAAATTATTTGCAACACTTTTATTTCAGAAAAAGATCATCTAAATCCATATCCTACACAATATCATGAGAAAAAAGTTGAAAATTTAGTGCAACATTTTCTTAATTTGTTATCATCTAACAACCTCAACTTCTTTGAATCAAATAAGAATCCAAAAATATTTTCAAATGTCATTAATTGTTCAAATATATTCTTCAATGAAACAATTGTCATATCCTCAATAACTAGAAAGTAATTAACTCTGAAAAAAATCCTCAATTAATTGTTTTTGTCCATCCTGATCATTTTCATCAAATTTTCTTTTCCTAATAATGCAACATCTAGTTAGAAATGTGGACTCTACATTCATCTCATATGCTAAACTTTGGCAATATTCAAACTAAAGCCAAACCATTAATCTCTATATTTATCAAAAAATACCATCACACCTTCTATTTTCTTTATGGTAGCATCAATACACATAGATTTAGACTGCAACTTTTTACTCACCATGTTAATAATGAATAAAATATTATACCAAATAACCATATAAAGTAAAAACTCAAACCTCTCAAGTACACTATCAAAACTTTCCACTTCACTCTTTGAATTGAAATTATTACAAGATCTAGATAATTCCATCAAAGCCAATCTTATTTGAAGAGCTTGAAATCTAATAGCTTTGCCACTTTTTAGTCGACTCTCCCAACGAGTGTTAAACAATGATTTCATGATTGAACTCAAAACATTATCAAGTAAGACCTTCCACCTTTTAGGAAAACTTGAAAATAATGCATATATGCATTGCTTAACTCCAAAAAATGAAACAACTTTAACACAAGAATGTGTCATATCACTAAGATGCTTCTAATCTCTAAATTCATCATTTGCTAATGCACTTTGTTTGCTATTAGATTTGAACAACTTACAACAAAAACAATATACTTTATCTATATGTTTAGAGTAAATTTTCTTTATGTTGTTCAAAACTACCTTCACCTAGTACCTCAGGATTCTCACTAGAGGATATTACTCTTTTAATAAATTTATTAATTACTCCTTTTTGGGAATCTATTAATTGTTCTATTTTTTTTCTTTTTTCTTTTTTCCTTTTTGCACTTCCAAACAAATACTTTTTAGGCAACATAATATAAACCAAGTATAACTCAATTGGACTAGAAAAAGAACAAAAGCACTTGTATGAAATTGGAAGAAGTATGCAGGCATGAGAGAACACAAATAGCTTGACAATATATCACAAAGATATATCAATAGTATTATATCTGTGACAGAGAAAAAAATAAAAAGCAAAATTTAATATCTTATATTAAAAATGAAAAAACAAAGAACAAATTTTTTATGATAAAGAAACATTAATTTCTAAAAATACAAAAAATTAACATACTTAGGAGAAAATATAGTAAATTATATTCTAAGTTATTAACTATTCTAAGTTTGCCAAGCCAAATATTATCCTATTCTGCAAGTGTGGAAATGATTGAATATTATTTTGTCAAGCAACTAAATAAAAGGTCTAAATGATTAAATCAAATATTTTCGATAGTTTTTCAATTTAATTAACATTAGTGATTTTTTAATTAAAAATTTTCTTTTATGAGAATTAACATAATGGTAAATGTAGTATATCATATAATATATTTACGATATTATTTAATTATCAAATAATTTTATTAAATTTGAAGTAATAAAAATTTCCTTTTATAGGAATTAACATAATAGTAAATTTAGGATATCATATAAACTATTTACAAAATTATTTAATTATAAAATAAAATATATTTTATTAAATTTTAAGTAATAAAAATTTTCCTTTGTGGAATTAACATAATAGTAAATGTAGTATATCATATTAACTATTTATGGTATTATTTAATTGTCAAATAATTTTATTAAAATTTTAAGTATATTTAATATTATGTTAGTTTAAATAAATATAAATAAAATAAAAAAGAATAAATTTTGTAACACTTAAATAATAATATACAAAACGATACGAGGACATGGGCCGTTCAATTAAATCTAAATGTTTGTGATAAAGTCGACAGTCAACGACTTGGTCAAACCAGCTTCAGTGTGGAAATTCACGACGCTCATACAATCTTCTGTTACCCCTTCTGTCTCTTTTGTTAGTGTAAACCACACAGAACAAATTGCATTTATATTACAAATGATACTACCTTTTTTTTTTGTTGTTGCAAATATACAATAATTTATAAATTATTTTTGAAGTTCAAAAACAAGTCACTCTCTTTGCCTATCTATAACTGCAAAGTTGTCATCTTTGAGGAACTAAAACATCCTATTCAAATGGAGAAAAACAAGGAGTTATATCGTTGATGTCAGTTCTATCTACATTAGTAACAATTCTCATCCTCAACCAGTTAATACAAAATTGCAGTCTTTGACAAAAGTTTAACTAGTGTTTTAAAAACTAAACTGAAGACTTTTATTATATTTTTATTACAGTCAAAACAATATTGCAGTCTTTGTCAAATAATTTTTATTATACTTCATTAAAATTTTAAGTAAATTTAATATTATGTTAGTTTAAATAAATACAAATAAAATAAAAATGAATAAAATTTGTGATACTTAAATAATAATATACAATTAAATAATACTTTTTTAAGAATACAATAACTAAAATAACAAAGTCAAAAACTAATTTATTTAATTATATATTTTTCAAAGTGGGTTATTCTTTTAATGCAATTTATTTAAGGACCTAGAGAGTGCTAAAATGTAAATAAAATAAACTTCAATTTTATTTATAATAAATTTAGGGATTTATTGCACTAAAAGAAAAAAGACTGCAAGTAGATGAATCACAAGTGTTGCAATGAATTATCACTAAAATATTTAAATATTTAGTAAACTAAAAATACATAAAAAATTAAAGACTTTGTCTTTAAATTCACTCAAAACGCAGAAGTCAAAATTGTGAAAAAATTTTACTGCTAATTTTTGAGTTGAATATTTTAGATTCATATGTTGATGGAAATAAAAAAATTTAATGTTTCAAAGAAATTTATAAACACAAGAAGTTAACGTTAACTTTGAAAGTTAACGTTAAACATGGAATATGAAAAGTTTAGCTTCCTTAGTGATAATATTACCACCCAAGTGATAAATATTCTATCATTTTCTTGACTTCCTGGAACTGACTACACTTTTTTGATGACAGGTATCCAGGGTCTCCTGCGACACACTTAGGAGGTGAAGTTTCAGCATGTCTACAGAGAAGACAACCAGAGCGCAGATTGTCTGGCCGCCCTTACAGCGTCGGCCAGTCCCGACCTCCATTTTCTCCAGGCGCCTCCGACACTAGTCAGAGTTCTCCTGCTCCGTGATCAACACGCCCTTTTGTATCGCAGACATTGCGTTATTTAACATTTCTTGTAGTTCTTTTCCTTTGTAACCAAAAAAAAAATATTACCACCCAAGTGGCACGACAAATGAGAAAGAGATGCCCAAAATTTTGTCTCTTCACTTCTCTGTGACAACCATAAAATGGGACTTAATAACCTTTGGATCAATTTCTAGAACGATTGAAATGAGACTGAGAGTGGGCCCCACGGTAAGAGAGAAAGAGATGCCAAAAATCTTATATATTCCACTTCTCTAACAACCATTAAATAGGATTCAATAACCTTCAAATGAATGAAATTATGGAACGGTAGAATACTGAAATGAGATTGAGAGTGGGCCCTATGAAAGTGTCCTGTTTACCTTTGCAGCAGGCCAAGACTGCATATAGTCCACGTACTTGTTATGAAAATACATATAAATTTCTTATTCAAACAATCATATATACATAAACATAATGATAAGAAATATAAAATTTAGAAACATTTTATTATTAAGGTTAAGAGTGTTAAAACATCGTCATCAACCATTATTATCAATCATCAATACAACCAAAACTCATCCTAAGCACATGTTCTTTAAATGTCTTTGGTTGTAAACCCTTAGTTAGAGGATCTGCAATCATGAGATCTGTCCTAATATGTTATATATATACTCGTTGTTTCTGAATATTCTCCATAATAACAAAATACTTTAATTCCATGTGTTTTGCACCTCTA
This sequence comes from Erythroxylum subrotundum, assembly GCA_027563845.1. Classification (NCBI taxonomy): domain Eukaryota; kingdom Viridiplantae; phylum Streptophyta; class Magnoliopsida; order Malpighiales; family Erythroxylaceae; genus Erythroxylum; species Erythroxylum subrotundum. Next base: position 28,342,775 of record JAOQMQ010000196.1, read on the forward strand.
GAGTATTTGCCATTTTTAGAGAAGAAAACTGTTGCAGAATTATCACAATGAATTTTCAACGACTTGCTTATTATGTCGACAATCTTAAGCCCTCAAATAAAGTTCTGCAGTCATAATGCATGAATTGTAGCCTCATAACAAGCTACAAATTCTGCTTCCATAGTGGATGAAACAATGATAGGTTATTTGACACTTTTCCATGAGATTGCTCCTTCAGCTGACAAATAGTTAAACGTTGATTTTGACTATCAATAAACCCAAAAAAATTGAATCTGAATATCAAATCACTTTTAAATGATCAGACCTCTTATAAGTGAGAATGCAATCCTTTATTCCTTAAAGGTATCTCAACAATTTCTTTATAGCCTTCCAATGATTAATACCAAGATTACTTATCTACCTAGCATCCATATTACAAAATTGATGTCAGGTCTAATACAGTTTTGTTAGTACATCAAATTGCCCACAACATAAGAATATGGAATTGTTTCCATTTTCTTACATTCAACATCATTCTTTAGATATTGTATAAGACTAAATTTATCTCCCTTTTAAATAGGGACTACACCTGCTGAGCAGTTGCTCATATTAAATTTCTCAAGAATTTTCTCAAAATAGGCTTTTCAAGACAATCCTAATAATCCTTATGATCTCTTACAAAATATTGAAATTCTAATCACATAGGATGTCTCTCGCATATCTTTTATTTCAAAACTCTTAGAAAGAAATTCTTTAGTCTTATGCAACTAACTTAAGTCATTAACAGTAAGCAAAATGTCACCAATATATAGAACTAAAATATAAACTTACTCCCACTGATTTTCCGATAAATACATCTATCAATAGTGATTTTAAAGCAGAAAGAAGTAATGATATTATTGAACTTAATATACCATTTTCGGGAAGCTTGTTTAAGTCTATATATTGACTTCTTCAATTTACACACCACACTTTCTTTACCTTTAATGGAAAAATCTATAGGTTGATCCATATAAATTCCTCCTCAAGATCCTCATTTAGATAGATTGTTTTCACATTCATCTGATTTAGCTTTAAATCAAATTGAGCCACTAATGCTAAAATTATTTTTAATGAATCTTTCTTTGAGATAGGTGTAAAAATCTTCTTATAATCAATGTCATATTTTTTAGTGTAACCTTTTCTAACAATTCTAGTTTTATATCTTTCAACATTGGCATTTGAGTTGCGTTTGGTCTTAAAAATTCATTTTCAGTGAAAACCTCTAGCAAGTCTACAAGATCCCAGACATAGTTTTGAGCCATTGATTTCAACTCTTCTTTCATAACATCAATCCATATTTCAGACTTATCACTACCTATGGCTTATGAAAACGAAATAGGATCATTATCAATGCCGCAATAAAAAATATGATTCTTGCAACTAAATCACATAATCATAAAAAATAACTGAACTTCTAACCTTTACAGTTTTATTTAAAGTTATACCAATTGGTTCATTTGCATGAGCTGGTGGTAAGTTAGGTTCTTCATAGGGTGCTTTTTTCATTATCCATACCGTGAAAAATCATCTATAAGGGAGATAAAGTATTTTTCTGCATTAAAGGAAGAGTGTCAAAAGGTCCACAAATATCGGTGTATATTATTTCAAGAAGCTGACTACTTCTCGTGTTTCCTTTCTTACTATGTTTGGTTTGTTTTCCCTTAATTCATTCCACACATAACCCAAGATCAATAAAATCTAGATTTGATAAAACCTGATTCTTTACTAATCGTTCTAACCTTTCTTTGGATATATGACCTAAAATTTTATGCCATAAGTAAGCAGAATATTCATTTGTCAAACTACGTTTCATTCCAACATTATGCTTAACAATAAATAGGGACTTAGAAAAATAATCATCAAGTTTTAATTTATATAAACCACCCATAAGCATTCCTGATTAGTGGAAATTATAATATATTTTACCCTTATTTGATAGTGTTTTTAAATCATTTATATAGTACATTTAGGCGAATAACTTCACATTTTATTATTAATGTTTAGTTTCATATTTAATCTAAAAAGAGAATAAATTATATTAAATATTTTTTGGGTTTGATGGAGGTTGAAGAAGAAAAAGAAGCAGCCACAATAGGAAAACAATAGTCCAAGTTAAAAATGTTGCAGTAGTAGTCCATAACAAAACGACAATGGACAAGGAGAAAAACGCTAGTAGATGAGCAGCAGCCAATAATTAATCAGCAGGAGTAGAAAATGATAGCGCAAAAAGCAGAAAAGAGAAGCGCAAAACGCATAGAAAAAAGCAGAGAAAACACAATGCAACACTCCAACAGCAAGCAATCTGAAACACAAAACGCAAACAGGTAAAGGAGAAAACGCAAGGAGCTAAGAAACGATTCAAAACGGCACAACAGTGGGGACGTGGCCCATCAACACAGAAAAGTCAAAAACTGTAACACAGAGGGTAGTAATCAAAAGAAAAAATGACAACAGTAGTAAATAAGTAGTTAGAAAGAATAAAACATAGCAGGAGCAAAATACACAGAGAGAAAAAAGTTAGAAATCCTAATAGATCGACACTTTCTACACAAACTCTCTTGAAAATGGTAGAGATAAGCAAAAACTTATCAAAAATTCAGAAACGTGCAGGCTCGTAGAGAACTTTTTGAGGCTATAAAAAGCAGTGGTGGGGAAGAGAAATTCAACATGCAAGCAATCATGCAAGGGTGAGATTTCGTAAAGGATTTTTCATCTATCAAAGGCGATTCAAGGCTAAGAGATAGAGTGAAGAGCGCTGGGAGCGTTTGGAAGGTCATAAGTCCACTAAAATCGAGCTAGTTCGTGACTAGAGGAAGAGAAATCATAAACCTTTTAGGGTTGGTCTGAGGTTTGTGAAAGCAAAAAAAATCTGAGTTTTTCGAAAACCCTTAATCTCTTTTTTTTTACCTTTTAAAAAAACAAAAGAATTGTTAGTTATGATTAAATAAATAAATAAACTAGGCAAATTAAATTTTCCTCCGATGCCAAAATTTGATACATGTCATTAGGCGTACAAAATTAAATCCTTATTTAGTTTCAATTTAGTCAACAATGTATTAGATAGTATGGTCTAGAGCAAATAAGAGTCGATACTATGAAAAAAGTTAATTTACTAAACTAGTTTATTAATTACAATTCTTTTAAAAATAACAATTACATTCTAATAATTTCACTCATACAAAAATAACATCATCAATGCATAAACACATAATTAAGATACAACATCATAACTCAAGAAAATAAACTTACAATACATCTTAGATCAAAAATAAAATCCAAATTTATAATACATGGTTATTTTAAGTACAATACATTAAGTTATAATACTTTTCAAATTGAGAAAATATTAAACATACACAATGAAGCCCATATAAAGATTTCATCAAATTATATTCACATATAAAATTAACATCATTAATTAGAAAAAATTCAAAAACTAAAATAATTACAATTACGGAAACCTATGAATTACGCTAAACTAATACGTAAATAAAGGGGGGGGGGTGTTTGATGTTGAAACAAATTAAATTTTGAAATCAAAGAAATAAAATATAAATCTAACATAATATTTACAAATGAATAAGCAAGTTTTAAATTTTAATTTAGTCATATAATTTCGAAGTAATGGAGATAATCCGAGAGATTTAACAAATTAATTGTAGAAAACTAACTAGCTAGTTCCTATTCGTTTCTTTTCACTTTTAGAAATCGAACCAGCACAAAACGTCAAGCATAAAGAAATGCAATCAACAGCCGAAGTTTGATGTCAAAATTTCAGCAATTGTGTAAGTGTTAATTCACTCAGTAATCAATTTAATTAAAATAATATCCCAAATAATCAAAATAATATAATTAAACTAGAATTTGACAATTAATTGTAAATTAAGCATAAAAAACTAGAAACAAAGAGAGTAAGGGCTTTCGAAAAACTCATTGAATTTTTCTGCCTTCACAGACCTCGGACTAGCCCTAAAAGGTCTATGATTTCTCCTCCACTAGTCACGGACCAGCTCGATTCTAGTGGGCTTATGGCTCTCCAGCACTCCCGATGCTCTTTGCTCTATCTCCTATCTTTGAACTACCTTTGACAGATGAAAAATCCTTTCCAAAATCTCACCCTTGCGTGACTGCTTGCTTGTTAATTTTCTCTTCCCCAAAGCTGCTTTTTATAGCCTTAAAAAATCTTTAAGATCCCGCATGTTTTTGAATTTTTCATAAGCTTACACTTATCTTTACCATTTTAAAGAGAGTTTGCGTAGAAAATGTCAATATGTTGGGATTTCTAGCTTTTTCTCCCTGCATGTTTTGCTCTTGCTACGTTTTATTCTATCCAGCTACTTATCTGCTACTGTTTTCGTTTTACTTGTGATTGCTCCCCTTTGTTTTGCATTTTCTAACTTTTCTCTATTAATAGGTTGTGCCTTTATTGCTCTGTCGTTTTGAATCGTTTATTAGCTTCCTACGCTTTCTTCTTTACCTGTTTGCATTTTAAGTTTCTAGATTGCTTGCTGTTGGTTTGTTGCGCTGTGTTTTCTCTACTTTTATCTCTGCATTTTGAGCTTCTCTTTTCTTCTTTTTGTGCTATCGTTTTCTACTCCTACTGATTAATTATTGGTTTCTGCTCATCTGTTAACGTTTTTCTTCTTGGCCACTGTAGTTTTGTTGTGGATTATTGCTACTGTGTTTTTTGGCTTGGACTGTTATTATCCTATTGTGAATTTCTCTTCTTTAAACTCCATCAATCCTAAAAAATATTTAATATAATTTAATCCCGTTTTAGATAAAATATGAAACTAAACATTAATAATAAAATACAACATTATTCACCCAAATGTACTATCTAAATGATTTAAAAACAATATCAAATAGGGGTGTAAAATATGTTATAATTTCCAGTTATCAATTGCATAACCAATAAATGAATTATTCTTATACAAATTGAAACAATCATGTCCATCCTTAAAGAGTAGAAACAGAAATTAAATTTCTAGAAATTGATGGTATATAAAGAGTGTTCATTAGATCCAAGTGAAGCCTAGTATATAATGTCAGCCTGTAAGTCCCTACGCTTTCAATTAGGGCCTTCATTTAGCTTCCCATAAATAGAAAGTTACTAGTTGGACTTATGATTTGGATTGTAAAGAATCTCTGCAGAATATTAGAAACATGAGTAGTGGCACCAGAATCAAACCACCAAGTATTATAAGGAACTTAATATAAGTTTGATTCAAAGCGTACAAAAATATAATGTATACCTTTCTTTTCGATCCAAGCCTTACGTTTTAGGTAATCTTTTTGATAATGTCCTTCCTTTTTACAGAAGTGACATTTATCTAACTTTTACCCCTTCCTTTCACTATCAACAACCTGTAAACTTTAGCATGATCTTTTATCTTAAAATTATTGGCCTTTGGTTTGAGTTTCCTTCTAACTCCTTGACCTAGGTTAATATAATGAACTCCTTGTTTCTTTAATGTATCTTCCTCCTGAATAAGTTCATTAGAAAATTCATTAAAATTCCTCTTATCCTTTGATGTGTTATATTGATGTGGAACGATCCGTACTCAGTAGGAAGTTCAATAATCGACATGATGTAAGAAGAGCTTTCAATAATCACGAACTAGTTTTTCTCTTTCAACCTTTTTTCTATAGCAGAGAGCTTGATGGATAACTAAATATGTTCATTTTGTACAAAAAATATGGGCCATAACATCAGGATATATTTCTTACGTAAATTTCATATTTTTTTTCTAAAAAAATTCATCCTTTTTGCTTGTCAATTGCATTGAATAAATAGACAAACAAATATTTCAATTGGCAAGATAAATTGATACATGGGAACTTAGGTTGATCAAGCCTAAGAAATAGTGACACATGGCATTAGTAATAGTGTGACACATGGCTTGATTAAATGAGTGACAAATGGTGGTTTAATTAGGTGACAAATGACTTAGTGATTATGAGACAAATGGACTAATTATGGAGTGACAAATGGAAGTTGAAGTAGAAGACATATGGTTAGGTTTTAGCATGACACTTACACCCATGATTTTCACACATCAAAGATCATCTTCTCTTGTTCTTTCTACATGTTATCTTCCTCTCTACCTTTCTCACTACCGATTCACACAACCCTTACAACCTTAAGATTTTGCTAAAATTCTACACTTTGATACTTTAATATTCTACTGCTTTCAGCTTTTTGTTGACACCCCTCTCTATCTCCATCTTATTCTTAGAGTATCCTTTCTTGTTGGAAGATTAAGTTAACTTGAAGATTGAGGTAAAACTAAGCTAAATCAAGTAAGTGATTTTTGATCTATATGGCATGTTAAAATAGAAACATTCATGATGATTAAATTGAGATGAGTGATATGTAGAGTTTATGTTAAAGTTATGCTGGAATTTAATGAATGAATGTATGGTTTTTGTTTTGTTTTTAATGCTTGAAAATAGTGGATTATATGGATGGTTTAGGTTGAGATTTGAAGTATAAATGATGATGTAACTATGTAGAAAAATAGGTATATTGGGAGTGTTCCAGAAATTGATAAGTTAGGATTATATGTATGAAGGTGAATGATAGTTCTATTTTGATTATGATATATGAAAGACTATGATTTATGAGTTATCAATTGAATGATTTTGAGTTGGAATTGGTGATGAAATTGATGAGGAAATGAAGTATAATTTAGGTATAATTGAGATATGTTCAATAAATTAGTATGATGGTGTTAAAATTTGGAAAAAGATTGAAGGAAAGGGATGGTGAACCATCTGTTCACCCATTCCATGATCGTGGAAAGGTACCCACGATCATGGGAAATGCCCTGGAGAAGAAAAGTTTCTATTTTTTCTTTCCACGATTGTGGAAAGGTAACCATAATCGTGGGAAATACTTGGGAAGTGAAAAACTCTGTTTTGTGTGATTGTTGAACCAACTAAGGATAAGTTACTTTATTTTGGTGTATTTGGATTTGATTATGGTTTAAAATGAACCTAGATGGTTATTTGATTGATTGATTAAGGGTTTGATAAGTTTAAGTTGATAATTGATGTTAGAATTAAGGAATGGATTGTTTGATATCAATGTATATGAATTTGGGAAGCATGAGTTGTTAAAGAAATGAAGGTGTTCTTATGAATGTAAATGTGATGCAAGGGATATAAGTCATGAATTAGGTATGATTGAATGAGAATTTGGAAAGTTGTGTGAGTATGGAATGTTAAGAAGGGATGGATAAATGTATGATTGAATGAATTTAGAGTAATCGAGATTTCTTAAGGTATTGATCTAATCGTCAATAAGTTATGTATAAGATATGACGAATGAATGAGCAGAATTTGTGAATAAGGTTACATACCCGAGATAGTCGATTGAGCATGCATTAAACATGACACATATTGTGTATGATTGAGTATTCAGTTGATTAAACAAGTTAGTAATGTATACATATATGTGTATTGCATGACATAGAAGTACAAATTGATCAACCGTATCCAGACATTGCCGGATCATCAAGGCAATAGCTATTCTGGAGCATACTGTGAGTCAACTTCGATGTTTTCTCACCATAATCTAGTTGCTTTGTTTAAAATTCAGTTATTGAATTGCTACTCATGTGATTGTGATAATTTCGGACCATCAATTTTTCGAGGAGAATGATATTCAGGAATGTATTGGAAGTGTTTTGTAAATGTATGTGAATATGAGAATATATGTTCTCAACTGAATGTTGAATGCCAGACTTAGATCTGAAGAATGTGATATATGACTGGAATATACCGAATGTGAAATAATGAATGCATCATATGCGAATTGTTGCATCTCATTACACTGAAATGTACGAACAGATAAAGGAGTTGTGACCGAAGTGACCCAAGTGAAAAAGAGCTTAAAGCTCGGAAATGTGTACAAAGAGTCACAGACTTAGTTATCAATGAGTTCAGTATCCATAATGGGTACGGGATAGTATATAAAATGAGCCCGATATCTATAACGAATACGAGACAGTTAAATAGGCGCTTGATCACTGCAAAATAAAAATAGAAGTGAGTCTGATGTGCATTTGCATATATATCTTTACATGTGTTCATGAGATTGATTGCAAATAAATGTTGAATTGTATTGATATAATGATGTGTAATGCTTGTGTACATGGTGATGATATGAAGAATTGAGATAAATGATTGGATTGTTATGAAATGACTATATGAAGTCTTTGCATTCATAATATGCTTGTTGAAATATGATGACTGATATATATGAGATTTGAATTTGGATGAGGTGTTATACTAATTAAATTGTGTTTTATATATGAGATGTTTATGTTTTGTTTGAGTGAGCACATCGATGATGGTTCACTTATTAAGTTCGCAAAACTCATCAAAATTGTAATGTTGATTTTGCAGGTATTGAGAGGAGATTTAACTTCTTAAGCAATGTAGTCGAAGTCTAGTATAGTCCATTTTGGGAACAAGAAATAACTCAAAGGTCTGGTCAGCTGACATCTGAAGAGTTAGATAGAATGCTTTTGTTTAGTATCTCATATCATGTAGAACTTGTTGTATAAAACTATGAACTCACAGATGGTTTTGTAATGTAAAAATATGATTGGTGTGTAATGAAATGACAATGTAAATTATGTTTTATTAATGAAATGAGATGAGTTGAAACTTTAAATACTTGTATTATGTATGACGCCTTAATAAGTGAATGTGATTGCTATAATATGTCATTCCCGTAGGATATATTTTCAGAAAATTTATGGATGTTTGGGCATATGCACTATAGTAGTGGTGTATATTACACCACCATTAGATTATTCTTCTCTTAACGATGAGATTATATCAATGAATGAACAAATTTTATAGTTTAAATCTATCTAATGGTATCAGCATGATTTTGTTATACAAATAATTAAACAAGGAATACATGTCAAGTGTCTACACCGTCCAAGTCCAACTATATATATCTAAATGTACACATAAGTAGGTGAGTTCTCTTCGTACACTCCCATCCAATGCAGCGTCTGGGTCTCTATCAATTGAAGGTCTGCAGTATTAATACTTCTACCCAAGTAGGTGAGTTCGTTAGCAATGTTCATCAACTCTTGTGAAGTGTATGCGAAAGGTAAGACAAGCCGCCATAGTTGATAGGCAATGCAACTAGCAGTTACCTCTCCTCCCAAAAGCTGCGTTGATAACTGGTTAAAACCCATAAAATATACAGACTGTAAATACATCAAGAAAAGGTACTCTACTTCCAAATACAAAGCTACTACTCCCTAAACTTTCTTACAATAATATAAAGTAGCTGGAAAATCCTTGAAAAAACAGAAAAGGAAAAGGAAACTTTGTTCCTTTTTCCCATGTTTTTGCCTTTTCTTCAAGCACACTTGTGGTTTCCTTACGCCCCCGTTTTCACTTTCTTGTCTTTGTCTCTTTGACCCTTTTGATATGTTTATTTTCACCGCTTGGCTGACGAGGCTGACGTGGAGTTGCTATTGTTACCCTTTGTAGCAGGAGACCAGTAATCAGCACCATTACTGTTTGGCACATGAACCGCTGGGACCAGACACAGGCCCCTGCTTCTCAGTTCCTTCCCTGATTCTTCTCCTCCTCCGTTTACTCCGCCATCCTAGGTTAAATAAAACCACATGAGCCATGTCAGCGTGTCAGTCAATTATCGATTACCGGACTTTGACCCTAACAAAGTTCGTTTAAATTTCACCCAAATCTAGTCCGAGGGCCTACATAGGTCTAATGGCTGGAACCAGCTGCTTACGTGGCCATTCTATTCAGAAGAAAGGGAATAGGAAGACGAAAATAATGTGCGCTGCCGCTTGGTATAGATTATAGCATGCACTTACAGGCAGGTGTTGAAGGTAAGGAGAGCACAGCACCTGAACCTGATCTTGCAGGAACCTGATGTATCCCATCGCCTCATGTAACACTGATGCCGTATCCGTCTGCCATATTTCAATTCCCCGACATCGTTATTTACCATTCATTGTTTCCAAGGAAAAAAAAAACATAACGAAAAACTTGTATGAAGCATGGGAATTCTTGTTTAGTTATTTTTTTTCACCTTGCCAAAGGGTGATACAAGCTGTTGCAGTGCAGTGATTCGGTCTCCAAGCCTCTCTCTTCTCACCGCCTAATTTCATTTGCAAGAATTGGCGAGTTTAATAATATATGATAAAAAAACAGAATCCTATATGAAGCATATGCAACATGTTATCTTAACCATTAATCTTTTATAGGTAGTGACATGCATGCAGCCAAAGATCTTTGATGTCCGGAATGAGACAAAAGAAAATCAAGTTCGGATCTTCACTCGGAAAGCCGATGTGGGATTCTCTGATTTAATCTTTTTACTTCTCCTTTGGCTAGCCGGAGGAATTGAGCTTGTGATTACTGTGCCCTGCATTTGTTCTTGGCTAGATACATTTTTTTCCTCTAAAAAAAAACAGGGATACCTAATCTATGCAACACACAACAATAATTGAATAAAAAAATAGATGGAAGAATATTTTTAACCAAGTCGCAATCACTCACATTTGGTTTAGAGACAGTAACACGATTACTACTGTTGTTGAAGGTGGTGGTAACGGTGACATTATTTTTGTTGTTGCCAGAAGATGCTGAGAATGAGTCACTGCATGTGATAGTAGACTTCTGAGTATTAGTTTTCGTGGCGTCACTAACCAACACAATATCACCCTCCTTACTCTGATGACGATACCCACCAAAACAAAGCATTTTGGGGGGCTTTACAGTGGATGATGAGTGGTGATAAAAAGGGTTGTGGACCTCGCCTAGACCCACAATATCACCGTCACCATCATCATTAGAGAACAGTAACTCAGAGAAGCTTGTGACTCCTCCTGCTAAAAGATGGTCCCGCTCTTCAAAGCTCTCACTACCACCCATTTAGAAGACCAACTCTATGGACCCCCAAAACAAAAAGATGCAAGTCCTTTTAAGATAGAGAGGGAGAGGGGGCTAATAATTAACTGTAGCTAGCTCTCTTCCTTTTTACTTTTGTTGTTGGTTCAGTGTCTAAGCTTCATAGCAGGCGTTACACAATAGAAAGAGGGGATGAGATCTATCTGTTTCACTTTCACCCTACTCTCATCCACACATTTCATTTATTTTGAGTGGAGAAAGTGAGTGGTGGGGCGCAGATGTTTGATGTCTCAAGCCTGACCTTGTGAGAGAAGTTTGGTATTGGGATATTTCCAAGATTTTGCGTTGGTTTTGGAGGTATTTTCAGTCAAATCCACCTGGCCCGAGAAAACCGTTGTTGAGTCACCCAAAGCATGTCGTTGGTGAACCCCCGTTTTCACCATTCTTAAATATATTGAGCTTCGATCTTTGTCTTGGCTGAAAATGAGTAAATGGTTAAACCCCAGACTTAGATTAGTCACCCTCTAGGCCTCTGCCATGGTTTCTTCCAAATAACTGAACAGTCCATAAGTCCATTCACGAACGTCCTTTTGAGAGTTTAGCAAACATGCAACCTATTGTCATTGCAATTTCCTCGGATTGAATTATGATCTGCTGTAAACTCATCCATGACATTTCATACAGATCATCAATGTATAAAACATATGCATATACGAACATATATAACCGTATATATATATGTAAAACCAGCAGCGGAAGCATAACCAAGAACCATATACCTCCAGCCATTGCCTTTCCTCTAGAATCTGAATGTGTCTGTGGAGGTTGGAGCTTCTGTCCTCTTCCAGAGCAGAATGATGGTATAAACGGATGAAGCTTGGCAAGGACAGGGACCAACCGACGTTATAAACCCAACATGTACTCAAGTCTCTCTGACCATCACAGAGAAGTGTTGTTACCGATCAATCATACACCAAGATAAAACAAGAAAGAACGTCGGAGAGAAGAGAGAAGTTTTTTGAGCGAGAGAGTATATTGAAACAGGGGCAAACAGAGTGTTCCAAGAACTCAACAATTCGTTGAGATTTCTTCAGATGTTATTGATTATCTCTTTGAAACAATGTACAACTACAAATCATCTTGTATTACAGTATTTATAAAACGCAAATCATAACTGTCGATTAACTAACTAAGCTTGATCGTCTGTGACCATTTTCTTGTACGTTGCTGCATGGCGTGCATGAACTTGTCTGAAACTCTGATACATCTCCAACATACTCCTCCTTGGATCAGAAGTTCAGATTCTGAATCCCAACCATTTTTCTTAACTGCTCAAATCGCGAAACATTGAACCCCTTTGTGAACAAGTCCGCAACCTGATCATCCGTATTAATGTACTG
>JAOQMQ010000196.1:28374102-28384347 GCA_027563845.1 Erythroxylum subrotundum
GAACTAGTCTGATTTGTTTGTTCTGTCTTGGGTGGCATCCATGTATCCTCCCAGGGGGTATTTGGGTGTTACATATAACATCTCGTTGATTGTCAATTTGTTCGAACAACTTGGGCAAGCAAGATGGTTTACCAAGCTTGATTTGAGATCGGGCTATTATGAAGTGAGGATTGCGTAGGGAGATGAGCCAAAGACAGCATGTGTGACGAGATAAGGTTCCTTTGAATTTTTAGTCATACCCTTTGGACTCACAAATGTACCTGCCACATTCTGCACCCTCATGAATCAAGTGTTGCAACCATTCTTGGATAAATTTGTTGTGGTATACTTGGATGATATTGTGGTATATAGCAAGACATTGGAAAGGCACCTTATGCACTTACGACAAGTTTTCCTAGTCTTAAAGGAAAACGAGCTATACCTGAAGAGGGAGAAATGTGCTTTCACACAATATAAAGTAATATTTTTGGGGCACATTGTGGGGGGGATGCAAGTTGAGGATGGACAAGTCCAAGGTGCAAGTTATCCATGATTGGGAACCACTAAGGAAGGTGTCCGAGTAACGTTTTTTTCTTGGCCTTATTAATTATTACCACAAATCATTAAAGGATATTCCTCCCTCGCATCTCCACTCACTGATCTATTGAAGAAGAATAGAGTTTGGACTTGGGATGCTAAGTATCACGGAGAATTTGAAGCCTTGAACCAAGCGGTGATGGAGGAACCAATATTGGCCCTTCCCGATCACACCAAGGCATATGAGGTACATACTGATGCTTTTGATTTTGCTCTTGGTGGTGATTTGATATAGGATGGACATTTGATAGCATACGAGAGTCGTAAGCTAAATGATACTGAGCGCCACTATATTGTCCAAGAGAAGGAGATGACTGCAGTGGTACATTGCTTGCGAACTTGGAGGCATTACTTGTTGGGGTCCAAGTTTGTGGTTAAGACCGACAATGTTGCCACAAGCTATTTCCTCAACCAAAATAAGTTGACGTCAAAGCAAGCTAGGTGGCAAGCTTTCTTAGTGGAGTTCAATTTTGTGATGGAATACAAGCCGGACAAGGCCAATGTGGTGGCCGATGCACTTAGTAGAAAGGCCAAGCTAGCTGTCATTACAAGTCTGAGTTTTCCTTTGGTGAATCAAATCAATGATGGACTAGAGCATGACCTGCAAGCCAACAGTTTGATGGAGTTGGCAAGTCGGGGGAGACACGCCAATTTTGGCTTAAGGATGGGGTACTCACTACTAAAGGTGATCATGTGCGCGTGCCAAAGTGGCAAGGGTTGAGGAAGGAAATCATTAGAGAGTGTCATGACTCCAAATGGGCGGGACATCTTGGTATACATCGCACGTTGGCACTTATAGAGCATACTTATTATTAGCCCTAAATGCGAAATGATATCCATTTATATGTGAAGACTTGTCTTGTGTGCGAACAAGACAAGGTGGATCAAAATAAGCAAGCTGGGTTGCTAGAGCCATTGCCCATTCCGGAGAAGCCTTAGGAGAGTATCTCCATGGATTTCATCACATGCCTACCAAAGTCTGAGGGATATAGCAACATCATGGTGGTGGTAGATCGATTCAACAAGTATGGAGTGTTCATCCCTGTGCCTACAAAATTTACGGTTGAGGATGCGACACGTCTATTCTTTCGTCATGTGGTGAAGTATTAGGGCATGCCGAAGACAATTGTGAGTGAACGAGACACTCGCTTCATAGGGAGGTTTTGAATGGTGTTATTCAAGCTATTGGGGTCTGAGCTCAACTTCTCAACAAGTTTTCATCCTCAAACCGATGGCCAAACTGAGAGGGTGAATGCATTGTTGGAGTTACTTTTAAGGCATTATGTGAGTGCCAACCAGCATGATTGGGCCAAGTTGCTTGATGTTACCCAATTCTCATATAGTTTGCAAAAGAGCGAGTCAACGGGAGCTAGTCCGTTCGAGATTGCCACTGGACAACAACCAATGACTCCTCACACTTTAGCGATTAGATACAAGGGTCCGAGTCTTGCCGCATTCAAGTTTGCTAAAGGTTGGCATGAGAAAACTGACATGGCACGAGCACACTTGGCAAAGGCTTCCAAGCGAATGAAAAAATGGGTGGATGTTAAGAGGAAACACTTGGAGTTCGAGGAAGGAGACTTAGAGAGAGTGAAGCTCCTTCCCAATCAAAGCCGAAGGTTCTCCAAGGTGCACAAGAGGCTAGTAAGGCGATATGAGGGCTCTTTCCCTATGGAGAAAAAGGTTGGTAAGTTAGCCTATTAATTGACATTACCCTCACATTTGGAGATGCATCCAGTCTTTGATGTGAGCTTATTAAAGCCATATAATGCCGACAAGGAGGAGTCGAGTAGGGGCGAGTCGAGGAGAGCACCCACGACCTTCACTACTTCTCACGAGTGCAAGGTAGAGGAGATATTGACGCATCATGTTATACCGAGGGTTCCCATCCAAGCTACATGGAGTATTTTGTGAAATGGAAGGGATTGCCCGATAGTGCGGCAAGTTGGGAGTACGTGCTCCCATTATGGGACTATAGGGACATGAGCAAGGCATATAAGGAGGACGCGACGAGGGCGTCGCCCAAATTAGTGGGGGGAGAATGTCACGCACAGCACCATTCTTCACTAAATGAAGAGGTTAAGCTAGAGTTCTCTAGAAGATTCCACACTATTCTTCCATATTCAAGATAAGGCTAGAGATAGGTGGAAGACTCTGGAACCTTGTAGATAATGGTAGATTACACTTGAATATGTAGATAATTATAGAGAATTCTAGATGGCCTAGTGAGCGCTTGGATCAAATAGATCCTAGCCATCCATTGAGGAGGCGGAAGGCTATAAATAGCTAAGGGACTTCATTTGTAAGATGCATAGAGAGATAGAGGCATGGAGAGATAAAGAGCATAGAGACTTCTTAGCATTTGTCTTGTAAAGCTTTCTTAAGCAAATAAGCATTCTCCAATTTTCCTCATTCTTGTTCTTGTTTTATCTTACATCTTAACTAACTTGTGCTAGCTTTGTTTCTAGCATTCGAGGGAGAGGCTGACTTAGTTGCGAGCCATACAACTAAGTGTCGCGTTGTTCGTTAGTAAAAGAACTAAGTCCGTGACAAATTACATGGGCGCCCACATATATAGAATGGTTTACTACTCACCACATAATGGTAAAATGGTTTACTACTCACCACATAATGGTAAAAACAAGAAAGCTACAAAGGAGCACGAGTCACAAACAATCAACAATAGCTTCCAATAGAAAATTCCAAGCTATTCCTTATGAACAACGAAAACTACACAATTTATGTTTTAACTCCATAACTTCCGAATTCCAAGCTCAGAGAACGCAAAACAACTGCAATGAGAGCCTTACATTCAAAGAATCCAAGAGTAAAGATAACATAAATGATTCAGACTTATAATTTACAGTACAAGAACATTCTGTAGGATCCAACACTGATTCAAATTTATTGTATTGTAATTAATAATCATACGCAACTCTGCAGAATCATAGTTCTTCAAGCCTAAAAGGCTAAAACTCCCATACAGAATGGTAAACCCAGTATAGACTCCTATCTCAAAACAAATTTACACGTTACAAAAGAAGCTATATAATGCATGAACCATCCAAAGGGTCCAAAACAAAAGAATGCAAGTGGCGACCTACTCATTTGGGCATAATAACAAGCACCTAGTACGCATAGTTCTAGGCGCTCGTCTTTAACAATAGCAAATCTCCTTCAACCTATTCGCGGCCGATTCATCCACATAATACTACAAAATAACAACAACAATCAACACCAGTAGAATGCATGCACTTGCATATATGGGGACAAATGCCAACAGAATTAACCTTGTTAAGAACCCAGAGGGAATGGTTGTAAGCTCGATGGAAGAGCTCTTCGAGGGCATTAGTGTCTCTGGCGTCGACGTCTCGGTAGTTGACGAAGTTCTCGCGGACGTACTTGGCGTAGTAAGGCCTAGTGTCCGCGGGCAACAGCCTCACCAGCCTTAAAATCTCGCCGTACACCATTAGCGCTTTCTTCATGGTCTTCAATCGCGTTGGGCTAGACAGTGAACTCAGCTCCCAGAGGCTAATAGCCCCTCTTTATTGAAAATTTAGCACTCGAAGAAGAAAAAACTATTAAAAATTTACAATAGAAGGTTCCGTAATTTTATCAGCATAAAAAATTTTATAGATATAAATTATTAAAAAATTCCCTTTTGATACGATAAAATTTTTAAAAATAAAAGTTATTTTAGTAAAATTATTTAATTATTCATTTATTGCGATTAATTAAGTGCACATAATTATTCTAAGTTGATTCTAATTATAATTTATATAAAAAGTTAATAAATATTTAATAAAACATCATTTTAAATTTAAATACCACAAGAAGATTTAATTACTTAAAATAAGATATATAAAAATGAGTAAAATAGATCAATATTGTATGTTTTACCCTAAAAATAAAAACTATAATTAAAAAATGAAATATTATTCTTTGTTAGTGCTAACTATTTATTTATTAACAAGCCTTCTAATTAATTAATTTAAAAATAAAGTCAAATAACAATGTCACTATAAAAAAGTATGTATTTTTCGTAATATAATAAAATAAAATTTATAATATGTAATATTAATTTATATTATATTATAATCATATTTTATTTGTCTTAATAATGATTGGAAGCATAATTCCTCAATATATTGTGTAAAATAAGAACCAACACAATTGAATGAAAAACTAGAACTTTGAATCCTATTCACTAATTTCCTCCACACACCACAATAGAACACTAAATTTGATGATACATCAAGATGCATTAATTAGGTTAAAATACATTTTATGATAGGCTACAAGCTCAATGGGCATGCTTAGGTAAGATTATTGGATAGACCCAATGGGCTATATTATAGTTAGCAATATAATTTTCATCCCATAAATGAACTCAATGTCACATAAAATTAAGATGTCAATAATAAGATTATGCTAGTCTAAGTTAATTAATTCAATTTTTTCTAGTTGGATGCTATACGTATACCATAATGCTTGTAAAACAATATAAATAGGGAAACTAATCATATGTGACCAACACGCTGGTAAGATGCATAAGTTATATAGATTTAGTTGCTACTAATCTAGAAACGTGACAATGATGTCATATAGATTCAAAAAAAATGAATATCATCAGTTTTCATTGAAAAAAAAAAGTAGAGTTAGTAAATGTCATAAATAATGACAAAAAATTCATAATATGCATGTATTACAAAAAAATCTTAAACATCCTCACAAAATATATATAGATTAGAATCTCCCACTTAAAAAAAAAGTAGGCTCCTAACAATCTTATATAAGAGACATGTTCTTGAAACAAATAGATAGGTAAGTCGTTTCATTTATTAGGGCTACTAACATAGCTCACAAAGACGTGCTTAGTATTAATTAGAGAATGTACCTTTCTCTTTTACAAAGGAGAACTTAATTTTAATATGTTTAGTGTGAGAAGTGCTCCTAGTGTTCCGAGAGAAATATAAAATTACAAAATTGTCACAATATAATTTTACCATTATAGAAATGGATTCCATAACTTTCAAAGTTAAAATAAAGTTTCACAACCATATTGCATGAAAAGTAGCCTTATAACATACCATATACTCTGCCTCCAAGGTTGAAGAAGCTGTAAGTGTCTGTTTGACACTTTTTTAAAAAATAGCTCCTTAAGTCATCATAATGGTGTATCCATAATAGATTTATTATCATCTACTTAACCGATATAAATGGAGTCACTTAAAATAACCACTTCAAGAGTGTTGGTATCCTATATGTCAACATAAGATCCTTATACCCCAAAGATACCTTAAGAATTTCTTAGCTTCTTTTTAGTAGTTTTTATCTACAATTGCTCAACAATCTACAATGCATACTAATCACAAAGGGAATATTAAGGCATATGCTTTCTTGAGCATACATTAAGATGCCAATAATTGAAGCAAAAGGGACTTCTTTCATTTGATCTCTCTTAACATCAATTTAAGGAAATTAGGCCTCGGAGAAACTATCATCCCTTGTAACTAGAGTCTCTATAGAATAACAAAGACTATATATTAAACCTATTTAAGATATAAACAATATAGATGCTTTGATACAATTTGAGTGCACCATAGCCTTATCACAAACAAATTTTATGCCCAAAATATATGATACTTCATTAAGATCCTGTATATTAGAATGGACAAATAATAATTATTTTATCCTAATTAACATATCAATTTAATTAATAACGAGCAAGATATTATGAATAAATAAAACCAAAATTTTGCTCTTCATCCTACTAACCTTCATGTATAGCTATATACATTAATCAATAATATTTTCCTTAAAGTGTTACTAGTGGCAATTTCATCAAAATTGAGATACTAGTACCTTGAAACTTGTTTCAACTTATAAATTATCTTTCATAGCTTACAATCCATGTTTTCATTCCCAACTACCTTAAAACCAATAGGTGGAACTATGTAGACATCTTCACCTAAGTCTACATTTAAGAAATTTGTTCTCATATCCATTTAGTAAAGCTTTAGGTCAAAATGAGACATAGTTTCCATA
The DNA here is from genome assembly GCA_027563845.1 of Erythroxylum subrotundum. Taxonomy (NCBI): domain Eukaryota; kingdom Viridiplantae; phylum Streptophyta; class Magnoliopsida; order Malpighiales; family Erythroxylaceae; genus Erythroxylum; species Erythroxylum subrotundum. Next base: position 28,380,727 of record JAOQMQ010000196.1, read on the forward strand.
ATGATTTATACATAATCCTTAGTATAAATAGGATACGAGGTCTCTTTATAGTTAATACCTTCTTGTTGACTATAGGCCCTAGCTACTAGCCTTACATTATAGCGCTCCACTTGACCTTTGGCATCATGCTTGTTCTTGAATACCCATTTGCATCCAATAGACCTACAACATTTTATTAACTCTATTAAGCTTTATACTTCATTTTATGAAATAAAGTTCATATTATCATTAATAGAATTAATCTAAAAATTAGAATAAGAACTAAATACGTTTTATTGCAGGTAGTTAGATCTACGGTGTCACCAATGTCGGACTCAGGCTCTTATAAATATACAATGTAGTCATCAAAGATTAAAAGTTTGTGAACCCTTTTTTATTTCTTCAATGCACATCTTCCATAACTATATTTGGAGCCTTTTATGCTATATGCTAAATGATTTCATCTAAATAGCTATTTGAATTTGGTCAACCATAACTCTAATTATTAGAGTGGAAGCGCCAGGTATAGGAACAATGATTAGGTATTCTTTAAACATAACTTTCTTAGGTCATTAGCTTATATCAGTGTCATTTTAAAATAGATAGGCTAATCTTAATTAATAACTTTGATGGTATATGATGGATAGTAGAGTCTGGGCCCCTTGATTTGAAATAATAGCCAATAAAAAACCACTAATAGTCTCATGATCAAGTTTCTTAAATTTTAAGTTATAAGGTATCATATTTTCTTTATAACCCTAAATATGAAAGTAAACAAAGTGTGTTTCTTTTGTGAGCATAGCTTATAAAAGTAAACTAAGCATTTGATTCAAAATATAAATTGCATTTCTCGAAACATCACTTCATGGGAACTCTAGTAAGTAAAAGTTTGCCAATACACATTGCACAATGTCAAGAAGTATATGATTTCTCCTTTCTATAACTTTAAGTTTCTAAGGTGTACTGGGCATCATGTATTCAGAATCAATGCAACACTCTTATAGTATCTTGTAAAAGGTCCAAGACTATATCATGTGTCATTATATCTCCTATAATTATTACTCACTGCCTCTATTAGAAAAACAACATTGATCCTTTTTCTTTGTTGAAGTTCAACATTTTCTTTGAAAGCTTTAAAGGCTTCTAGAAAACCAAATTCTCACAAATGAATTCAAGAAAAGAATAATAAGAAAAGTCATTAATAAAAGCAATGAAGTATTTGTAGCCACTTATAATAAGAGGAGTAAAAGGCCCACAAATATCATTATAGACTAACCTAATGGTTATGTGAACCTATCAAGTTTAGTATTTCTATCCTTTTATGCAGTCAACACAAATGTCAAAGTCTAGAAAATTAAGGTCTTGTAAAATCTCATCCTTTATTAATATTTCCACTCTTTATATAAAAATATGACTTAAACAATTATATTGTAAATTAGAAAAATTTTCATTTAACCTCGACAAATCTTTGGTAGCAACAATATTAAGAGAAGAAGAAGAAGAAGTAAGAAGACACTCATCCACCAAGTCAAACTTGTAAAGATTATCACATATAATTCTATTTCCAATCAAAATAGAGTCATAGTATAGAGTCACTTTTCTAGATCCAAAAAGAAAATATAACTAGTTATGTCTAAAAAGTATATAGAAACTAAATTTCTCCTAATTTAAGGTTTAAATGCAACTTTATATAACTCCAAAATATTTCCTTTGGCAAGCTATAACTTGTTTGTCCTTAAAAAATCAACTTTAGTAATTATACCATATCCCATATATACATATTGCTCCATACTAGTTGGAGTCTTTTTATTTTTCATCTAATGCAATGAATCGATAATATGAATTGTAACACTAGTGTCTAACCACCAAGTATTAAAAGGCATATCATCAATGTTTGATTCTATATAACCATTATAACAAGATTTCCTTTATTTTCTATTATAGCCTTAAGCTTCCTGTAATATGCCTTCCAGTGCCTAAATTTTTGGCAATGATTTCATTTTCCTTTAAAGCCCTTATTCTTGTGAGTATACATATTAACTTTTACTACTTATATTTTTCCTTTTGAAAGGCTTACTTGTAATATCCCAAATCACCCGCTTATAAATATTGTCCACTTTTGGGCCTTGGCCCAGCCAAGCCCTCACGGTTTTGCTTTTCCACATGGCCTTCCCAGGAGGTCACCCATCCTTCTTCTTGACAAATAATACTGGTGCTCCCCACGGTGAATGACTTGGTCTGATGAAATCCTTGTCCAACAACTCCTGTATTTGAATCTTCAACTCTTTCAATTCTGCCGGTGCCATACGATACGGTGGTATAGATATTGAAGTTGTCCCCAGGACTAAGTTAATAGTGAAATCAAGTTCTCGATCAGGTGGCAATCTAGGCAACTCCTCTGGAAAAACATCAGGGAACTCGAACACAATGGGGACATCTCCCAGTTCAACCCTCTTTGCCGAAGTGTCAATTATATGAGCAAGGAATGCCTGGCATCCTTGACGAATCAACCTATTGGCCTTGATCATCGATATCAAACAACTCGGGAGTACTCGTCGGTCAGTAGTAAATTTAATCGAAACTTCATTCTGAAGTTCAAACTCCACTTCTTTCTTAAAACAGTCAACCCTGGCGCAATACCTTTCTAACCAGTCAATCCCCAAAATCACCTCGAAGTCCTAGAGATCGAGGGGAATAAGATCTGCCTCTAACACAGCATCACCGATCTTTATCGCACAAGCAGTATATACTTCATTGCAAGCCACTTGCTCTCCAAGAGGAGTGACCACAATGAGAGGAGGATCTAACGGTTCCAGGAGATGACGAATATCCTTAAAGAAGGTCATACTGATAAAAGATCTTTGTGCATCAGTGTCGATCAACACTTTAGCATCTTTACCCAGAACACACATAACACCTTATAACACTATAGGTTAGCATTCACAGTATTTAAGAATTTACCGATACTATACAAGTAAACCTTAAAATATAACAATACACAATAAAGAAATATCCATCCGGAGCATACCTATAATCGTGTCTGAATTTGCTCAAACATCCTCCTCCGTCATTGTATAAACTCATGTTTGTGCCCGTGTAGCTAGGCGTTGCTGACCGGCTGGCGGTTTACTACTACCCACACCAGTCCTCTGTGTAGATCCAGAAGACTGAGCACCCGCTCTGACAGTCTCCCCTCGATGTCTCACCGACTGCACTGAGCTATCTCCTCCCTAAGCCGAAGTCCAAATCTGCTGTGGACAATCTCTCCTCAGATGCCCTGTCTCTCCACACTGAAAACACCTTCTCAGCTCTGTACACCTGCCTGCATGTACCTTTCTACAATTTCTACACTGCTCATACCGATATGATCGAGCTCGGGAAGCAGAGCTAGTAGCAGGGGCAGTGCTCTGACCACCTAGTCGTGGTAACCGCAAGTGGGCAGCTGATGATGTAGCGCCCCCAATACTACCTAGAGCTTAACTATCACGGCTCCTCTTAAGCTGCTGGCTGAGAGAATCTCTTCCCTTTCTTTTTCGATTCCTTTCTTCCCACTGTCTCCCACGCCCTTTCACCAACTTCTCGGCTCTCTTAGCCGACTGTACCATCTCCTTGAATGTAGTAGTTGAGGTAACTGTCATCCTC
>JAOQMQ010000196.1:28389707-28423781 GCA_027563845.1 Erythroxylum subrotundum
GCAATTAAGTCCATATGTACACCAACTTCTCCAATTTAGCTTTCTAAGTGTCTAATAAGTCTATAAATCATGTCTAACCACCTCCAAGGCATTAGAATACATTTAATTTAACCACCCCGGTCTTATCCATCCGATGGACTCGGTTTTACACACTTAAAAGCTTATGTGTCGGAAATTTCCAAGATTTCGCATACCGATGAACATAATGTTATATATATCACTAGCATATGTACCAAAAGGATTCAATTACATGTAAACTCATATACAACCATGTATATATCAATATACAGTAGTATCTCCAAACACAAAAGTGAACTTGGCTTTAGATTTAAGGATTTTGATGGGGTGCATTGGAAAGAGGCTTTCATGTTTACTTAGAGTGAACTTGAATTGTTGCTTAGAATGATAAGTAAAGACCTAATATGCTTGGATAAAGATGTGAGTTTGGATTAAAGGCATTAAGTCGTGACATTACTGATATTGGTACTCTTTGGTGGAGGTTTCCTTTTATAACCACTATAATTCTGGTTTTCAACCATTTCCATACTTTTTGCCCTTCCTTTCTATATATAATCCTACTCTTGACAATAGCTGATTAGCTGATGGGCTTCTCCTTTACGTTCCATTTCTTTTATAAGCATTGTAACTAGACCTAATGGAGTCGTTCTAAGATAGAAGAGTCATTTTAGTAAGCCATACAATGTATTCCTTATCAAATTCTATATTGATTGACTTAATCTTACAATAATAAGCCATAATCTTGTTAATATATTAATTCCACTAACACCGTTATAAATAGTGGAATGTAAAGTACTCAAGAGTTTATTCATTTTATTCTTGGAGTACTTCTTATAATATTTATTAATGACTTCAAGAAATTCGTTAGTATTCTTAGTCTTTAGAATGATATCATATACCCCATATGATACCTTATGATGATATAAGAAAATCAGTTTAAGTACTCCCATTCTTTATAAAGCTTGTTACCACTGTACAAGTCTCAATAGTATGGTTAGGAGGACAATTCTCTTTTAAGGCCATATCGAATTTCATGATTGCTAAGTTCATCATAAGAGATTCAACCCATTACTTGTGATAGTCCCATTAAACTTAAAAATGTTAGAGAATTAAAGATTGCTCAAAGCTAAATAAAACTATAAAAGCAATATTAATATGAAAGTAATACAAGACCATGCTATTTGCTCTTTATCCAACTTCCTTAAAAATTTCGTAGAAGTGATCATCAAGTGCTAGAGTCCATTAATCATCAAAAAATAGACTCATTCACTAGCAAAAATAGTACATCAAAATTCAAAAGAGTCTTGTGATTCTTTTGTCCAGCTTTTAATGCTATAGATTTGTCCCGTCTAGGTTTATCTTCTACATCAAGCTCCACTTCATGTATCTTCAAGGAACCAAGCAATTCATCAAGCTTTAATATGCTCAAGTCCTTAGCTTTTTGTACCGCAGTGACCTTCGGTCTCCATCTTTTTGGTAGGCTTTTGAGAATCTTCTGAACATGATCTTGATTATCATAGATTCTCCCAAGAGCTTTAAGTCCATTGACGATAGTTTGAAATCGTCCAAACATCTGATCGATAGACTCATCTTCCTTCATTTTGAACAGCTCATACTGATGTACAAGAATACTTATCTTGGACTCTTTCACCTGGTTGGTGCCTTCGTGTGCAGTGGATAGAGTATCCCACATCTCCTTCGCTGTGTCGCTTCTATGAGCTTTATCATATTCCCTTCTGCTTAGGGCACAACTTAGAAAGAACTTGACTTTTAAATTAAGTTGGAATCTTGCTTTTTGATCAGCCGACCATCTGGTACGTGGAATGGCATTTCCTTAATCATCCATCGGTGTATACGGTCCATTCTTGATAATCTCCTAAAGATCAATATGTGTAGATTCAATGAAGAGCTGCATCCTGTCTTTCCAGTAATGGTAATCTTCACCATTGAATGTAGGAGGTCTTGTGATAGAGGCACCTTCAATTATAAAAAAGTGTGATTCCGCCATGGATCTTTATCCTCAATTTGTGACAGTGGTTCTTGGAAACTGAGCTCTGATACCAACTGAAGTAAATCACGCATTAGTATAGACTTTACGTTCAATATACAAAATGCACAAGAAGGGGGGTTGAATTGTGTATCCTTTTTCTTGAATACAATCCCCTTTTATATTTCTTTGAAAACTAATTGTTTCAAAGTTATTAAGTGAATATCACAACTGTTATATGAAAATAGCTTCAAGATTAAATCGCAGATAACTTTTATATACTTGTATACGAACAATAGAAATTAAACGTAAAGAGTTTAGAGAGTAGACACGTCGATTTTATCCTGGTTCACCCTAAACCGTGGGCTACGTCCAGTCCTCAGAACTCTTTTGAGATTTCACTATTCTTCTCAAAATGTACAAGTATTCTTTCTCTACAAAGCCTCTTCAGGTCTCTTACACCAAGTATTGTTTTCGTTCACTTAACCTCTTCAGGCTCTCAGCTTTTCTTCTCTCTTGCAAGAAAGATATTGCGAGCTTTGTTATAGTAATGATAGCTCTAGTGTTTCGCACAACAAATACAGTGTTTTACTGAAGTTTGAAAACTTAAAATCACTATCTCAAAATCACTAACTTTTTCAGTCTTTAACTCCGACTTGTATTTATAGTCTTCGTCTTCAACTGCTTCTTGATAACTACTTCTTTCTTCTTGTTTCTTGATTCTTGTAGAAACCGTTATTCAGTTGAGTTCTGTAACTAACTCAAACTGATTAACCTTCTGACGTAGTATCGGGTCTTCGTCTCCGTATCTTCTTACTTTCTGCGCTTCCGTCTTAGTTTTGCTTCCGTCTTACTTTTGCTTCCGTCTCACTTTTGCTTCCGTCTTAGTTTTTGCTTCCGTCTTACTTTTACTTCCTTCTAATCAAAACGGTTCATCAATTTCTAATATTATTATTATTTGATTTTCACCAAAATTATTAGACGTGAAGTCATTTTGACTTAACAAAATTTATACCTAGGATTGCCCCTTTTATTATAATGATTTTTATGAGTTGGATTTTAAGATTCTTAAGAGAGAAGCTATACACATCTCTCTTCATGCATAGCCCTTTGCCTTGATTATTTGTTCCTTCCTTGCTCATTTATTGATGTATTTTGCTTGATATTTTATACTTTTATCTTATATTTTGTACTTAATTGGCTCTAAGTATGTTGATTAGCGCGATAATTTTCATGAGTCTTTCATTGTTGATCAGCACGATAATTTTTGTGCTTCTTGCTATTGGAATGAGCTCATTGGGTTGGAGCAGTTCGATGCCAAGAATGCCCACAGCAACATTATACGAACCCATGAGCACTTGTTATTAAATAAATTCATGTGTCAAATAGTTTTTGACAAATCAGAAACCAATAAGTGCTCAACGAAGGAACTTTTTTTGTCGCGGTGTATGGATCACAGCATCCTAGTGTACACGTCCACACATGTGCTTAATGCTATTGTTATGACTCGACGTAAGAAGAGCAACAATTTGGGATGGGTTACTTGGTTTCTGCAATTGCTGAGTACAATGGTATCGATTGAAGTGGATTGACCACCTACCTCCCTAATTTTCTAAATCACCATCACTTGTGGCGTGTTGAAATCCTAAAGTCCCATAACATGGAACTCTGGGACATCAACCAAAAGACTCTTGTGAAGATCAGGGCCAATTAGGCGAGTTCTAACACAGCGCCACCTCAGCAAGCAAAAAAGGACTCAACTAGCGAGGAGTCCGAAGAGGAAGAAGACACAGAAGAACCTAGTTGGAAGAAAGTACTTGATACAATCTCCGTTAATACCAAGGTCATTACATACACACTTGCAGGGAACTCTAGAAGGATGAAAGAGATGACCCGAACGCAATGACGTTAGATTTGGGATATAAGTCCAATTCATCGATACTTCGAGGCTCAAGGCGTCCAACTGCCACCTCCAACACCATCCCCGCCTCCATCACCGTGAGGCTTTGTTTCTAAACCTTTTCTTTTAAATTTAGTCTTTATTTAGTCTTTATTTTTATTTTATTTTATGTTTCTTCCTTCCATGTGTGTTTGTTTGTCTCCTTCTCACATTGAGGACAATGTGTTGTTCAAGTGTAGAGAGGGTTGTGTGTTTTGCTTTGAGTATGAATTTTGCATATCGTATGCTAGTTTGTTTAGGTTGCATATTATGAATTGTGTCAATGTGTCAATGGCTTAGATGGAATGAAATTGATTTAATTTTGAACATAATCTATTAGGTTGCGAAGAGTCGTTAGCTCGAGAAATTAATGATCTGGGCTCTTGGCTAAATATGCAAGTTAATTAGAATTTAGTGTTAGTTTATCACCCTATAAGTTGTCACAATCATTCATAATTTTAAGTCTTTTAACTAAGTAGCTTTGCTATTATTTTTTCATTAAAACGAGTAGCTAAAGTAATAAGGTAGGTATTACATAAAAAAAAATTATTGTAAATTTTAAATAAATAACTATTTCTTTGGTCTTCGGGTTATGAATATAGCTAATAACCAGTTGAAAACATGATGTAGCCGAATTACCAAATCGACATACATCACAAATGTGTGCCTTCGCATCAAAAGGCTATAATGACGTTCCAACTAAGCAACTTAATAAAAACATGACTTAGTCGAAACCAGAGCGACATTCATCACCAATGTTTGCCTCTATGTAAAAAACTAAGTTCATGCCCACAAAAAAGTAAATGAAAATGGGTTCTAATAAAACCTACTGAACTTGTAAGTAAATTGACTTTTCATGAAAACATGCTTAGGAGTAGTTATAGAGATTGAATGACCAAATAATTATTAATGTGTGTGTACAATTGAAAAGAGTGAATAACTTGACATTTGGGTCTTGATTAATATTAGAGCTCCTAGACGCGGATTTTGGATGTTAATGATTTGCAATAACTTGAATGATTGTGTTTAGAATTAAAATTCTTTCATGAAGTTTAAGCCATTGTCTGATTATTGCATTGTGAGCTTTGTGATTTTCTGTTGTTTGTTGTTTTATTTGCTTGAGGACAAGCAAATGTTTAAGTGTGGAGATGTTGATAAGTGTAAATTGCATCATGTTTTAGGGCATAGTTTGACATGTGTTTAGCTGTTAATTCAATCATTTAGTATGTGTTTAGGTTAGAATTGTGTAATTTGTTAATTATTTATGTTTTAAGTGTTTTATACAAGTCTTTGAGCTTAAATATTTTGTTTTTGAGGTACCTTAATGTGTTTATTAGTGTTTCAGGATCAATATCAAAGAACGGAGGAGTTTTGGAGACATTCAGATCGAAGCAACAACCCACGATTGTGGCATGTTAGGCCACGATCATGACAGAAGCTCCAGATTTGGCCCACGATCGTAGCCTACTTGTCATGATCGTGACAAAAGCCTAAGGAATGGCCCATGATCGTGGCCTGTATGCCACAATCGTGGCAGAAGGCTCAGACCATAATCATGGCCTGCATTAGGCAAACGCGTAGACACTCACGAACGTCAAGTTTCAAGAAATTTTTTAGATCTTTTGGACCCCCAAAAAACCTTAGGGTTAACCAAAACACAAAAGTTTGTAAAAAGAACAAAAAGAGGTAGAAAAAAGAGCTTTTGCATCAGCCACCTTGAGAAACCCTAAAGAGAGATCATCGAGAGATAAAGGAAGAGAAGAAGGAAGAGAGAAGAGGAGAAGAAGATGACTCAAAGTACTTCCCAGATTAGGAGGTTTCTCGACATTGCTACCTCCCATTGTCTATTTTATATTATATTTCCTATTCTTTTCAGTTTTATTATTATATATAATTAGATTGAACAGTTGATGATAGGATCTAAAATGTCGAGAATGTGTTAAACTCACCTTCAAAATTTTATTCTTGAATTAATGATAATCTGATTGTTTATGTGTTTATTGGATATTGTTGTGGTTTGATTCTATTATTGTATAATTCGATAATAAACTAAGAGGGTGAATCGAATGAAAAACGATTAAATTGGAGTAATGAAAGTTAAATGATTTAATAAAAACCATAATTAAATCAGATAGGTAATTTCTGTTGAGAGAGATCTTGTATAGGTTTTCGATAGTTAATTAGATAAATTCAGAACTAATTAGGGGTTTTGATAGGTTGTGAATTAAGAGATTGCAACCTCTATAATCTGATTAGGGTTTATGATTTAAGGTTAATGGTTATAACTTAGAAGAGAGTAATCAACCCTAGGATAGTCTAGAACCAATAATCCAATAATTCATAATCAGTTAGGTTAGCATTAAGGATAGGTAAAATTTCCTTTCTCTCAATTGATAATTTCCTTCGGTTGATTCTTGGGTGTGTGGCAAATTACTTAATAATTAGTATTTTGATGTTTGATTATTAATTTGATTGATTCAATTAAAATCTCATATTAGTTTCATTGCATTTTGAATTTCTGTTTTTTGTTTCTAGCCTTAGATTTTATTATTAGATTGGTTCTCTCATCGTGGGATCGACACCTTTAGTATTACGCTAACGAACCTTGCGCTTGTGGATTATCAATGGTTAATAATTAAAACTTACACACAACCAAACCCCAATCACATTGATTAAGATTTTTGATGCTTTTCACCATAAACAGTTGAGCACATTGAGTCAAATCTTGATGAGGGTGTAAACGGATATGCTTTTGATTTCAATGTGATTATTGATGTGATTATTATTAATATTACTTAGGAAATTAATTTTAGGACAACTTGATTCTAATTGTATGTTAATTTGATTCAATAGGATATGATGATGTATAGTATAAATGGACCGGTTGAGATTGATGACGGATTGATGTTGTAAGATTTATAATTTTGATTATGGTTTGCTCAAGGACAAACAAAAACTTAAGTGTGCGCACGTTTGATAGATGGATATTTGACTATATTTTACCACCTATATTTGATATATTTTGCTTGATATTTTATATTTTTATTGTATATTTGGTACTTAATTTGCTTCAAGTGTATTTATAGGTGATAATTACCTTTATGAACATAAACTTTCACTACAGATGCAAAAAGGTGAAGCTTATAACTTTCAGTTATTGATGACTTGATATTGTTTTCTAAAGTTGAAGCCAATTCTCTAAGTGCACTTATGTCATTATTGTATTCTTTCAAGTCACTTTCATGTCTTACCTTTAACATTGATAAAAGATTCATATACTTTTCTTCAAGTGCACAGCGATTTATAACCTAGTTCTCTTTAATTATAAGGTTGGAAATAAAATCAGTTCCTCTTATATACTAGGGGATTTCTATTACTTCTAAAAGGCCAACTTATAATGACTTCCTGCCCGTACTTGATAAGATTAGTAAGAAAATCTCACACTAAAGTACCAAAAGCTTGGCATTGGCAAGAAGTGCTCAGCTTGTTATCTTTGTCTTAAACATCATACATACTCATTGGTCTTCTCATCTCATGTTTCCTAGCACTATTACTAAAACTATTGATATGATGCTTAGGAAGTGGTTATGGATATCACACCTCTAAAATTAACCAATAAAGTGATCCCATTAAAAAGACTATGGAGGATATTAAAAGCAAGCTTTATGAAGTCAATGGCTACTAGATTATTACTTGGGCAGTGCTAGCATATAGATCAATCAACCTAAGGCTAGTTCTTTATGGACTATGATCAACCTTTCAAAGTTAAGGTAAAGAATAAGATTGGATATCAAAAATAAGATTGGAAATGGAGTAAAAACATCATTATAGTTTGACAATTGGTTCCTCTCAAACCTTTAGTTTGGTATGCAGAGCTTAACAATTCAAAAGATATCATCCCTTGTAATGCTTCTATCAAAGATGCAATTAAAAATAGGATTCCACAACTAAGTATGATATTGGATTCGTTTACTATAAACCAAATTATAGGAATACCTCTAGCTAACAATAGGGAGGATCAAGTATTTTGGATAAAAAATAACTAGGAGTAACAATACTAATTGGCACAAATTACCTCGGTTTAAGTAGGCTCATCCACGAGCATCTCTCATCCTCTGGCGTGCCATCAAGGGTAAGCTTAGCACACTTGATAGGCTATCCAAATTTATAGATATGTCTCATACTTATGTATTATATAGACATAAGGAAGAATGCTTAGACTGGCAATTCTTTAGATTTAACTTCTCAAGTCATATTTGGGAAACCATTCTCCAGTTATGCAACATCACTAACTCTCCTACCAATTAGGAGAATATTATACAATGGAGCTACTACTATAAAGTTGCTAGGAAAGGTCATAAGTTGTTTATAAAATAAAATTGAGCTATTCAATTTATTGCATCTGGATGGAGTGTAATAAACAAAAATACCTTTCAAGATCAAACCACACAGAGGAATGTGCTGATGGAGAACTTAATATATATGGTAAGGACACATTTGATCTCACATTAAGTCCATCTTGACTACAGCAGTTACATTACAAACATATGGGAGCTGCCTACTTACAACTGAACCTGCAGCTGTTGAGAAGCAAGTCCTCAAGACTCAAGTTAAGTAGCTACTTAGAGTCTTGCTTGCTAGCAAGTCAATCTACTAAAAGGTAGAGACGAGGAATTATTATAATGGATGCCCTTTTAGCTCTTAGTTTTATATGTTGTATGTTTAAGAACTCAATTTGATGAGCAAAGTGTTCTTACACTCTTTTGGACTCTTATATTTAATTGTATCACAACTTCCCATTTAATGTTGATTTAAGTTTTCAAGTAAGGGCAAAGTTGTAAATTTACAAGTAGCGACAATGTTATAAATTTACAAGTATGAACATAATTGTAAATTTACAAACATTGGCTTAATTATAATTATTCAACAGTGACAATTGTAGATTTTCAATAGTTATAGAATTGTAAATATGTAGTGTGACAAAGTTATAAATACTCAGCAACATTAGAATTGTAAGTATGAAATAATAATACCAGAGTTGTAATACTTAGCAGTGACAGAAATCGTAAATATGTAGCAGTGCAACATGGACAAAATTTTTAAATAATTCATCTTTAACCTCTAAGTTGGGTCATATGATTCATGGATAACCCAAAACTCAACTTGATGATATCTCATTGTTGGAAAAGCAATTTTTTACTATCTTAGAAGGCCTCTTCTCTTATTTCATAAAACTAAGTGATCCATCGGACCAATTTGAACAAAAAATCGCTGAATAAAGAGATTGAAGAGTGAAAAATTTTTAGCAACGAGAAGTTTAAAAATAATAATAAATTTCAGCTATTTTTGATAATACATTAAAAATACATAAATTAGATCAAATTTCATTTATGGTGGAAGACATGTCTAATGGGTAAGTTTTGGCGGAATGAACCCAATAACCTATAGTACTATGATTAGTAAAATAATGTCCATCCCATAAGTGGCTCAAATGTAACATGCATATGATTAAGATGTTAATTGTTATAAGATTATATTAATCCACATTAGTTAACTCTAAAGAACCATATTCCAAGGTTAGAGTTGGCATTAGAGTAGCAGCATTTAATATGTCAGGATCCTCTGTTCTCTGTCTTGTCCCCTACCATGTCCCATTGAATCTCAGTCATTCATTTATGTGAGCCTACATAAATGGATGACTGAGATTCAAGGATCCTCTGTTCCCTACCTTGTCTCCTGCCATGTCCCATTGAATCTCAGTCATTCATTTATGTGGGCTCACATAAATAGATGACTGAGATTCAATGGACATGCCCATATAAATAAATATCTGAGATTTAATGGGTCAGAGTAGGGGACAAAATAGAGGACAGAGGATCCATCCCCGCATTCAATGTAATTGTTTTTTTTTTCCCCCTGTATAACATGCTTATGCAAGTATTTGCCCACTAGAAAGACGTTTCCCTTTCATACGCTATTAGTTAGAATGGTAGTATCGTAAGAGACAGCTAGTGAAACACACATCATAGATGCTTGTATGTGTGCATATAAGCCATTCGTTTTTAATGTATATCGTAATTAGAACTTCATATCAAGTACGCAGGAAGAGTATTTCTTACATTTTTCAGACCCCAAAAGAGATAGCATTCAGATTGTCCAATTTCACTGTACAGGCGTCCATTCATCGTTTTCCCCTTTCATTTATCTATCTCTAACAGCATAAGGTGCATGCTAGATGAGTTGAAGAAAGAAAGTGAAAGAAAACCGGTAATTAATGCAGCCTAGAAGCAAAGCGCTGAGAACCACTAGTCACGCGTGGCTCACAATAACCCCAAGTTGGCATGATTTTAATCACGCATTCGCTCTTTAAAATACCATCCGCTCGCATTAGTGTGAGCTCTATCCCAAACCAAAATATACTCAGAAATTTCACTAAAACAATGATGGATATTTGGTCTTGGATATGTGAACTACCCAACTCCGTTGACTGGTCAGTGTCAGAGACGCCTTACACTTTCGAGCTCGCTTCCTCTGGCAAAAGTGGAGAAGGGTCGAGTCGGTCTATGCAACTCAGAGCCGAGAGAACCGCCGGGTCAAATTCTGAGGCTTTGGTGACGTTCAGTTTATGCATACAAGGTTTTAAGCCTTTTAACGCTCCAAAGATCCTCTGGGTTTCTGACACATGTCCTTTCAATTCCGATAAGCCCTTTCTTCCTTTGATACTCCAGCTTCTCCAAGAAATCATCACCAACTCACCCATGGCACAAATAAGCACTTGCCCTCGTTCTCAGCTCCAGAAGCTCAAATCCGACCCGGTTGAATGGATCATGGACTCTCATTCACCGGAGTCATTTTCAAGTTTCTTTGACTTGGTGTTCCTAACTCGTTTGTTTTGGCTGTGCGTATGTGATGCACCTAGTGAAGTCGGGTCATTATACTTCGACTCCTTGTTGGGTCCCAACCTTGAAGCGTTTTCATTCAAACAGGCGCCTGTTTTGCGAACCTTTTTGGTTACAATAGGAGTCGATGCCGAGTTATGTTTTACTCGGACTCTAGGCTATATGTTGTCCAAATGGCTTATTTTAAGGGATGTGGGCGCCGTAGGATTACAAGCACTAGCAACAGTGCCTGGTCGACATGCAGGTTTCTCCTATTCAATGGAGGCTTATGGATTTTGGACTCTGAAAGGCTATGCACCAATATTAGCAATGAAACTTGTGAGCTCCAGAGACAATAAAACTTCTGTCGTTGAAGCTAAGGAGTCAGTTCTGAAGTATGCGTTGGCTCATCAACAGTTGGAGGCGACAATTCAGTTGGACTATTCAGTTGTATTCCATGATGCTTATATAGAGGTAAATGCTCGTGTGGACAATCTACGGTTCCACGTAGCAAAACTAGGGTTTAACAAAAACGATGATGTGGAGTATGCTGAGGAAAGGCATTTTGTGTCGAGAGCTCGAGTTTGGGTTGGACCAGAGGTCGGGGCAACTTATGTGGCCGGATTGACCTTAGGTCGGTCCACAGAGAATGGGGACAGAGAAGTAGAGGTTCAGAGACTTGTCAAAGGTAGCTTCGGGAAGTCAAAGGATCCTACGGTTAAAACTCGAGCAAAAATGGCAACAAGGACAAGGATGAGGAACTGGAGGTGGGATCAAGATGTAGAAGGAAATGCTGCAATTTTTGACGCTGTTTTGTACGACAACATGGGTCATGAAATTGTTGCATGCAAGCCTCGTAGTAATATTAACGACGGAGGTAATGCCCGTGTGATGGATGTTTCATTTGCGTTTGATGGACCCAATAGGCCATATACCAAGACTAGGGGGTTAGTTTTTGCTGGTGATGACTATGGCGAAGGTATTGGATGGAGGTTGAGCAAGGAAATGGAAGGGAGTGTGTTGAAGTGGAGGATAGGAGGCCAAGTTTGGGTGAGTTATTGGCCAAAAGAAGTGAAGAGTTCACATTATGAGACTAGGTGTGTGGAGTGGTGCGATGAAGTCGATTTGCCTTTGATTTCTGGCAAGTAGATAGTGTATGTGGAGAGGAATCACTCTCTATTGTAAACTACGTCTTTGTAAAATATGGTTGCTCTATAGGCCACTTGTAATTTGTTTTGGTATGCCTGTTGTAACATCCAACGTCAATTATTAGTGCAATTACGAAAATAGTCTTCCGAGTTCTGAAAGTTTCACCTTCATTTGTGACCGATGTTTTAAAACGTATCGGATATCGAATTGGTCAGAGGTTTTATGGGTATTAAACTTCTATAAATTTAGTATATAATAAATAAGAAGTATAAATTTGAAGTTAATCAATTTTTCAGTTCAATTCAATTTATTTTAATAAATAATAATTTTTATTGTTAAAAATGAATCTATTTATTAATTTATCAGTTAATTTTAATATTTGTCTTTTTTAATACTAAAATCTTGAACATAATATATAAAGATTAATTTTTTAAAGAAATAAATAATTTTATTATAATTTAATATTCATGATTTAATTAATATTCCTAAGGCTCTTAGCTTTATATATAAAATTTAAAATGTGTACATAAGTATTAATTTTTGGACAATATCATTTTTTTGGCTATATATATATATAATTGGTCCCCAAATTTTATTTATTTATTTTCTTAACCATTCTTTTTAACTCAGCCAGTAGTTAACAGTTGAATTTTCTAATAAAATCGGTATTCAAATCCCTAGTCCCTATTGCCATTAGCAAATCCCCTAACAAAGAGTACCCAACTTTCAAGAACAATTGCAAACAACTGTTGTCATCATCTCTCTACTTCTTAGATTCTTTTCTTTTTATTATTTTCGTCCTTTAGCTTCATCTTTCTACCCCTTCCCTCTCATTCCTTTTTATTTTTTTTTGTCCTTTAGCTTCATCTTTCTACTCTTCCCTTTCAATCTCTCTCATATCGTATGTATGTATGGACCTAGATTAAGATCTCACCCTTTGTCTTGAGTTTGCTAATATTATGTTGTTCTCGCTTCCTTTTGAGTTGTCCACACATAAAATGATGTATATCTTTAGTTGTCGTTGGATTTGTGATTTGCTTCATTGTATGATTAAAAGTCGATTTATTTTATTTTTGGGGGGTTTGAGTCAATACATACATAAAGAAAGGTTGAAAAAGAATAGATGCCTTCAGTGATGTGTGAGTGGTGGTCCACATAGAGTGGTTGGTTTGTGCGTCTACTCTGGCTCTCCATCTACTTCTTAGGTTCATGGTACAGAAATCGGCCAGTTTATTATTCAACAGGTCGATTTTTATTGACAATAGTTAAAAATAAAAATCGAACTGAAAATCAGTTTGGTTCGTATTTAACCCAATCAAACTGTTGGCTTGGTTCGATTTTTACATCACTGGTACTGATTACTTTTTAACTCTAATTATACATTTCCAAAATATAATTTTACATAAATATTAAGAAAATAAGTACAAAATCAATTCGGTAGACTCAGCAACAAGAACAGATTACCTGTTCCTGTTACTCTTCCCATTGCTCTGTGCCTACCTGTTTCATGAACATCCATTCATCTAATGGATGGAAGCTCATGAAATAGGGTAGGTACATAGTAATAGAACAATTAATTTGAACCCTCAAAAACTCCCAAAGAAATAATCAGGTTAATAAATCCCTATAAAAGTAAATTTCCAATTTAATTACATTAAAATATATCTAAATTAATAATATTCTTTATATGAATAATTGTAACATTTAAAAACATGCTAAATTAATAATTTTCATAAATTAATCATATAATAATTTTATAGAAAATCCTCATATAATTATGTGGTCCAAATCATAACATAAACCAATAATGTGCTAAAATTATTAGTATGTAAATAATTGAATATAATATTTTCATAAAATATGACTCGATTGTAACTTATTTCCTTTAAAATTTAGATAAAATTAATTTTAATTTTAATTTTAATTTTTACTATATCTAGAATTTTTTAAGTTATTTTTTCTTGTTTTAAAAATTATAAAGTTTTGTCTAAAGCTTTGTGTTTGTTTACATAAGAATTATTGCTTAACTAAAGCATAAAATTATAAAGCGTTGTTGAAAACTTTATTTCTTTGCTTACATAAGAATTATTGTGATATAATTTATTTAATATATTAACTAAATAAATAAATTTTTCTTGGAATAAATTCATGATTAGAATGATAAAATACAATGTATGTTTTAGTTAATTAAATTTATGTTTATTGAAGTATGGCTACATTATATAAATTAAAACATTATTAACGTATTAACTAATTAACATTTTTAGTTAATAGATCTATATAGTTCTAATACTATTAATCTAGAGTAGTTTTACGGTACATAAAGAAAAAAGAGGACAAAAGTGTTTTAGGCATAACCAAAGCTAAGAGGCTGTTTGTTTCCGATTTTTTTTTCTATTTTGTTGTCGTTTTTGTAAAAAGAGAAACAGGTAAGTAAAACGTGTTTGTCTAACATTATTACTATTTTTTGTTTTTGAAAATAAAAAAACCACAACGGTTTTACAAAAACAAGAAAATATCGCTTCTCTAAATTTTGATAACAAGTTTTTTTGGACAGAAAAATAGCATATCCCTGTTTTCTATCTCTATTATCGTCTTTAGTATACCTCCATACCTAACACAACATCCAGCAAGTTTTTACAAGACCTAAGCTCCGACTCTCTCCGCCACACATAGATGAGACAGCTCCGATGGTAACAACAAAGGCTAGAGATTTAAAAAGACGTTAGAATCTTTAAGAAAACCAGTAGCAGAACCTCATCGGAGAGGAGGGAAGCAAAATTTGGTGCAGGTATGTTTGGGAAGTTGTCATGGCGAGGACGGGAAGTTGGTAAACTAGTACTGGTGGAAGATCTTATATGCATCTTTTAACTTAACAAAAAAGAAACGAAAATCTATAATTCAAAGGGCAATTGTTTCTTTAACTTCAAGCAATGGCAATTGGTCTTGTGTTCGTTTTAATGGAATTTGGTGACATGGAAATAGGTTTGAAAAGACTTTAGATTTTGGGTATGCGTGTGGAGTTAGGTTCGAATTTACAATGTTGGATAATCTGTAAGCTTTACCACCATTTTCTTTAATATACATAATAAAGCAACTTAGCTATTTAGGCCTATTTACGGTGTTGGTATTTCATAACAGTGTTTGATTTTTTAAATGTTTTTATTTTAATGCTAATTTTTAAAATTTTTAATTTAATTATTAACTTTTTAAATTTTGTATAAATCTTTATATTAATAAAATTTTAAAAATTTTAACAATATTTTAAAATTTTAAGCAATTATTCAAAAACAGTACCTGATGTTAATCGATATTGATAAGAATACCATATTATAATCAAATTCAATACTATATTCATTACAATTAGTGATGGCAATGCAAATCTGAATTTGATTGAACTTAATTCATATTACTTGAGCTTGGACAAATTAAGAGAAATAAACAAATTAGCGTAAGAGACAACAAAGAAAAATAAGAAAAGTAGAAGACAAAAAAACTTTTTATATATATGTAGATGAAATTATAATCAGAATTAATTAATTTAAAAATACAATATATTATATTAGAAATTATTAATATAAGAGTACAATTACAAAAATAGAAATAGGAGGATAAAACCAAACATGTTTTTATTTTCAATTTTTTATTACAAATCTCAATCAAACAGTTTTTTGTTTTCAATTTTATACTAGAAATCTCAACTAAACAGGTTTCTATTTTTTAATTAAAAAACAGAAGCCAAAAACAGAAAACAAAAACTAAAAACTGCAACAGAAAAATAGAAGTGAAACCAAATAGCCAATTAAAAAAACAGAAACCAAAAACTAAAAACCGTAACAGAAAAATAGAAGTGAAACCAAACGGCCCTAAGCTTCTACTTTTGAAAGGATGTGTTCCTAATAGATTTCTCAATAATTAAGGATAGTTTATCAACTAAAATTATAATTATATAAGGATAACTGAAGCAAGTTATTTAAATTGAAGTACTCTAGAGTATTGACTTCATAAAAATTATATCACTAATCTATTTTACCTAAATAATAACACTAAAATAAATAAGATTTATAAATTTTTAATTATTAAATTAATGAAGACAAGTTAATTAAATAGAGAAAAACCAATAAAACAAATGATAGAGTTTTAGGGTTTGCTTGCATGGAATTTTAATTATCATACAAGATTAATTACTTACAATTGAAAAAAAATAACATAATCTATTTATGTCATTTCTTAAGGCACATAATTATACTCAACTAAGTAATTACGACCTCTTGATGGGTAATTCAACCTAATCAAACTCATTAAATCTAATTAATCTTTTTAGTTATCACAATAGTTTACGATATTTTTTTCCCTTGTGTTAATGTGTATGTTCTTCTAGTGCATAGCTTATACTTCACTGCTTAGTATTTTATAAAATTTTTAAGGTTAAATCTATTGTGATAAAAAAAATTAAGATTAAGATTTTAGTGATAGAGGAGGTTGGCAAAGTCCCCCACAAAGAACTCTAATAATAGTATTTATAAGTTAAAATTACATAAAAGAGTCTTAATCTAATTAAACTTGTAATTATACATGTCCTTGGAATGCTTATTATGAGAATCAACACTTGATATACTTCTAGATTGATGCCAATTTTATTTTGAAACTTTAAAGATATAGCATAAGGAGTCCTAATGTCACTTCATGATCAGTACCAATTTTTTATGAGTCTTCTACAAAGTTGTAGTTCTTTAAGTTAACTTTCAAATGACTAAAAATAACCTCAATTGAAGAATTATAGAGAAAGTTATTCCCAAATTGTGTCCTCAAAATCATCACTTGTAAAATAATAAAGCATACATAGAAACATATTATATAATTATATAAAGAAAAACTATAAAATGCTAAATCATAACAAAAATTAACTCTTAAAAATAAGCAAAACATGAACCTATCAATAATTAATTAGTGAAAGGTTCATATCAGTAGCGAGTTCCTCAAATAGTTATTGATCACAACCTATAATTAGTGATAATGCAGTAAATTAAAAATTCTAACACTTTTGAGAAAAAATAGACAAAGGAATGAGATGTTATTAGCAACCCTCGCTTCTCTTGATCTAATAACTTAATGAATCCACTTTTGTTAAGTTGAATATCTCTCATTACCTTGACACAATTCAAGGATTATTTGTATATGTGTCATTCTTTGAAATCTCTTCAGCATTGTAAAACAATTCAAATGAAATAAAGTGCATATGTTTGAGAGAAGAAAAAACTTCTATACATACTTGTTCATTTATGCATTACTGTCAATTAGTTGGATGTAGTTCAGTGATGGGATGAGATTATACTTATGAGATTCATATTGTATTTATATATTATCCTTAAATTGTTCTTATTTCTTGTTCTATTAATGTTGGACATTAATAGAGCGTAAAAAGACTAACGTACATATGATTTTTCCTTGTGAAGAAAGTTATTGATTTCATAGACTAAAGTATGGAGATGCACAAACGAATTTATTGGTACTTGTCAAAGAACAAGTTCAATACATTGACCCCATATGAGAAATCCATTTGGAACATTACTTATATATCTATTGAAATTCTCATTGTGATAATTGTATAAGTGATCCTTTGATTTGAGATCTCTAAAATATCTCGTGTAAGGATTATTATGTTTTGACACTACTTATGACCTATTTTAGTTAAGAGTAGCTTAGTCGGTATTCATTAGATATATCATGAACTATATAGAGGTAGTTGACTGATCAATATTGGATTCATTAACATAAAGTAATTAAGGAGAATGTTTCATTGTTTTCTATTAGTATTGAACCAGAAAATCTTAGGTGGGGAAAATGACAACTTTGAAAATATTTTGAAAGTATCATTAATAGAATCAAACACTAATGCATATATAACTAATATGATAAACTCAAATAGAGTAGATATTAATTCTATGCTCTATATCTGATCAAAACATTATATAATGAAAGAATTCAATTATTAAGAAAAATCAAGCACTAAAAGGTTAGTCAAAATCACTTTGACACTCTTAAATATTTTAGTGGTCATGATGCATTAATAAAGTCAATCTTTAATTTATGGATATAAATTATTTAATTAAACATAAATTAAATGAGTCTAATTTATCTAATCATGAATAAGAATTAGGGTTATAATTTATATCCATTGCTAACTTATTTGAGAATTGAATGAGTCATATACAAAGAACAAGTTGAAAAGAAAAGGTGTTTTAATCATGTTAGACTTGATTGTAAAGTATAATAAACTTTATGATTAAATATGAGATATTTAATAAATAAGGATTAATATGAGATATTTGATCTTATTTAGGTATAATTGGTATTTAATTCTAATTAAAGTTTAATTAGAATTAAATACCAATGTAATTCTAATTAAAATTTAGCTAGAATTAAATACCAGCTATACCTAAATATAATTTTAATTAAAGTTTAATTAAAATTAGAATTTTATTTCAATTAAATTATTAAAATATCCAAAACATCTTATAAATAGGCTAAGGCTCCAAGGGAGCTAACACTTGTTACCTAACCCTTTCTACAACAGTTGTAAAGTTCTCTCAACTCATTTTATGGATACCGCTAGAGGTCAACACAAGTGTTTGAATATTTTATAAAGTTTGAATGCATTAGCCATTTAAACAAATTTATAAAGAAGGCAAATGAAAAAAATATGAAAAATCATATAAATTTCAATTATAATTAACCTTAGGATTATTAAGCACACTTATCATTAAAAAATTATCCTTTTATCATTGTTATTTTTATGAATACTATCACACAAATTCATCAAAATTCTCCTAAGAGATACATAAGATATAAAACCTTTAATACTAATTTTTGGCGATTATTTGCCAATTCGTCGCCAAAAGAATAACTTGTAGCGACAATTAAAGTGAATCATCATAAAAGGCTCTAAAACTAGCAATGAATTAAGCAAGTCATCGCTAAATGTTAATCTTTTTGCAACGATTAGAGAAATTCATTGCAAAATAGATTTATTTAGCGATGATTATGTAAAACTTCACAAAAACTTTGACTTTCTATGACAAATCTAGAATTCGTTTCACAAAAACTTTGGCTTTCTATGACAAATCTAGAATTCGTCATCAAAAGCTGACTTTTGGCGATGATTCTATTTTGTTGTAGCGACTTGTGCTACTATGATGGTTGAGATGATTCAGTTTCGAAAATGGTTTGACGGAAACGACTAGAAAAGGATCAAGCTTCACAATAAGGTACGAATTAAGATTTATGTTTTATTATGTTTTATGTGTTAATCATGTTATAGATTTAAAGTGATCTTGACTTTCAATAAATCATAGAAATGGTTTTATAGTTATTTTATTGCGTGTAGGATCAGATTACACCTTAATTTTCCCATATTGGTATCAGACCTATCTTTAGTTCTATAATTTGATTAAAATTGACTGATTGTTATTGATCAAAATTGGAATTGAAATTTGAAAAGTTGTACACACTTAAGACCCTAGGCCTAAAATTTAATTAGATTCAAGTTAAATCTAAAAAAAGTTTCAGGTTGATACCTAACAAACTGTAAACCACTAAATTATAAGTAAATTAGATTTGATTTGGCTTTTCTCCAGAAACCAATAACATTTATATTTATATAATAACATTGCAATAGAAGGGACCTTTAGCGACAAAAAATTACATTGTTAAAAGTCCCAAAATCGTCACTAATAGTAATTAGTGACAATTTATATTCGTTGCCAAATTCCCATAGCAAAAAACTATTCACGATATTTTCACCAAATCATAACTAATTGTTTTTTGCTATGAGTAGTTTTCATAGCAGAAAATTATAGGCAACATTTTTCAATATCATCACCAATAAGTTTTGGCTACGCTTCATTTTCGTGGCTAAAACTTATTAGCTACATTTCTGAATTAGTTATGAAATGGAAGAGTAGGCAAAAGTTATTGGCGACATTTTAAAAACTTGGCCAATATTTTTGGCTACGTTTCCAGAATCGTAGCCAAATATTTTTAACTACATTTTTTAAAACATATCCAAAAATATTTAGTGATGTTTTGAAATTCTTTATATATATTATAACTAAATATTATTTCATGTAAATTATAATTATTAGTGACATTTTTAATTGAAATTATTGTATGTAATATTTAGATTTTTGTGTATAATTTATTACACAAAAATATATTTAAAAATATTTGAATATTAGAAGCATTATATATAGAAAATAAAATATCATTAAATTTGATCATGTATAAGATGTTAATTACAATTTCAAAAATACTTATATACAAAATAAAATATTAGTTTAATGACTAATACTCGTTTTCATCTTCGCCGCTTAAATTATTTGGGCCAAGTAATTCTTTGACGTACTTTTCAAGCTTGGCCAACATTTTTTTATTACATTCTAATTTAGCCTTAACCAACTAGTTATCCTCTTTAAGACATTGAATATATGGTGGTCTTGATGAGGATGAAGTAGTTGCCTTAGGCCCAAACTCATGACCTTTGATGTAGCCGAACTGTGTATCAAACACATTGTTGCAAATGTCATAAACTTTTGGCTCATTTTCATCAAACATTGATGTTTGCAACAACTCCTACTTCTTATTCTAAAATTTTAAAAAAATCAATATTCAATTCAAATATTATTAATTAGTACTACATAAATAAATAAACTTAAAATTTAAACAAATTTTTATACTTACGTAATTATTTTGCGCTTCTTCATATATCCATCCTTTACCTTCCTTATAGTTTGTCAGTTTGTAGAGTGTGATCCTATCACACTGTTCTCTATGTAGTTCCATATGACTTTGTTTTATGGAAAAAAAAAAACAAAACACAGTAAATAATATTGTTGTAATATCCTAGTTCAATTATTATATTGCATACTGTGTGCTACATATGCATTTTTTTTCAGTATGCTCCATTTATGGTATACTAGAGTAATTTAAGCATTTAAATGTATTATCGAGGTTATAACGGAGATCACAGATAGACTAGAGATAGTTCTGGACTCGATCCAAAATTTCTTAGAAAATTTTCATAAACTCTGAAAAGTTACAGAATGAGTCCAAACAAGCTTTAAAAGCCCCGAAATGTGCTTTGGAGATTTAGCTGACACTTTTGAATGACATCTGGATGATTTTGTGGTGATTTCATCATAATACAAGGGTAAAAAAGTCTTTTTGAATTCTAAGCTTCTTTGACTGGTGGTCAAAGGGGGTAATAAGTCTATTTTTAAAATAGAGGAGGCATAATGTGCCAAGGGATAAAAAACAGGGGGGTTAAATGTATTTTTGCCTTAAAAAAATATTGTACACAATTTTAGAATATGATAACCATTGTAGCTTAACTTGATACAAGTTATCTTTTCAACTTTCATCAACTTGTCACTGAATTTATTTAAACTACTTCTGGTAGATACAAAAAGAGCCCACTTCCTGTAGTATTAGGATGACAAACATTTGACTCGCTTCTGTTTACTATTGCCATTACGGTCGACAAATGAACATAGATATACAAATGGCTACTGGTGTGCAGTTCCTTGCAATCTCAGCGAGTGCCAAGAGCCTGAGGATGGTTATTTATCCACTCTCTACAACAAAACTAACTTTTAGCCACTTTTTTTTAATGAAGATTTGAAAATTGTCATTAAAAGCTTATCTTTTCTTTTCATGACGTTGCCAAAAGCTTATCTTTTCATTACGTTTCTCAGAATCATTGCTAAATGCATATCTTTGGCAATGATTTATTAGGTTTGTTGTGGTTTAACATTTTCGTCACCAAATGTCAAGATTTTGGAGACGATATTTAATAACCTTGCCAAAAGCTTATCTTTTCGGGACGTTTACTAGGATTGTCACTAAATGCATGTCTTTGGCAATGATTTATTGGATTCATCGCAAAGGCTCTACCTTTTATGACGGTTTAGCATTTTCGTTGCCAATGTCAAACCATTAGTGACGAATTTGTGAATCGTCATAAAATGCTTGACTTTTGACGATGAATTTTTAAAATCGTATCGAAAAGTTGAAATAATTACAATTTTTACCTAATGCATTCAAACTCTATAAGTTTATTTAAATCTATGGATTTATACATAAATGATTCTTTAATGATGCCTATTGTACATAGTAAACCTCTATTCATACAAATTTTTCAGGAAAATAGAATGAACAACCTAAAAATTGTAAAATGCTTTCAAAGTTTTAAACATATTGTTGAAAAACATATGATAAGTAATTTGAATTTTGAAAATAAATATTTTTTGGATATAAAAAGATAAGCACAACTAAAATTTTAATGTTAATAAGATCAAAATATCATAAATTTAAGTTGACTACTATTCTTAATCATTAATATTTATTAAAAATAAAATAATAATATATATAAATTATTTAAATATGGTAAGCAATATAATATAATGATATTTGGTACGTAATACAAGATTTTAATTAGAAGTTTAACAATTCTTACAGATAAAACAATAAATAAATTTCATGCCTATTTCATCGAAAGAAAAAGAAATAATTATTTTTCTAAATTCCAAGTGATATGAGACTCGGTAGAAAAGGTAAAGGAGTTCCCTTTGTCTAGATTCCCAAGAATGGCCCTTATACATTCGAAGACATCAAGTGAAACATTGAAAGATCTTCCTTCTGGAGTTGGTTTATTGGCACTCTCTTCCAACGATTTCTCATATTTAACTAAAGTAGCAGAAGATACAGTGAATGATTCCCCAAATGTAGTATAGATCACTGAAATAGATGAACTGCATGTATGATACATTTCACCTAAGAAAAAAATAGTAGAGGACTTAAATAGCTAGGTCAAATGATATAAGGAACCCAAATTCGAACACAAGCATATCTAATTGAATAGACATAGTTTTTGGAATCGACGACTGTTCCAAAACAATCAATTTTTCTAATCTTGTACGGACCATCGAGACATTTCCACCACCTCCATTTTCATCTATATTTTGTTAAAGATTCGAGGAAGCATTCCACAACACAGTATATACAATCAAACTTTCATCTAATAGCTTTCTAACAAAAAATGAGATACAGATAATAAAGAAAGAGAGCTAATTTGGATAATACTAAAAATCTTAAAGAAGAAGATTGACCATTGAAGTCAACGGGTAATTAGTATTCGATAAGGAGATTTGTTGTGCATCTATTTGTTCTTCATTTTGGAGAATTTTGCCATATTCCTCCTAGCAGAGCTCATTTCCACCATCGGAAACTAGTCGCCACATCGACATTCTGCTAGTCCATTATATGGTCTTCTAATAATAAGAGCAAAAATATGTTGAATGGTTAACTTAGCTAGCATTATGCACTTTTATAAACTTTGATGACCAAATGATAAGGCATCGTGTAAAGTTGACGTGATTTGAAATAAATTTTAAGATTATGAGCCATAAAAGATTAAAATATTCAAATAAATATGTATTTTGCTTTGAAGTGTATTATCTTATATTAGAATATTTCTCTAGAACTTGCTTGGAACATTTCAAGACCTAATCGATATATGCATGTATAAGAATAAAAAAGGTTGTAAGAATAAAAAATGACTTTCATTGTTTTACAATCTTTAACTTAAATACCCACCCCAATTCTACATCCCTAGTTAGCTACTTTGAGCCATAACCTTTTTCTTTTATTTTATAACTATATTACAAGCCAAATTCTCTATTTAAATATCCTTACCTATTGTTTTACGATTCAAATTATTTTGTTTATTCATATATCTATTAATAAAAAGTACCAAAAAAGTAAGAAAGGTAGCAACAAGAAATCACAATATGAGTCCATTTTTCTTCGTGTGAAGCAATTAACCATTCCCAAGTGAGTTGAATATCATGGTTCCTACTTATACGTTTGTTATCTATATCTATTTAGATGCTTTGCTAATATTTCTGGTTTTGATCATTTTTCTTTAATTCTTATGTCTAATCATAGCCTCATTACATGTTGAAATAAAGTCCTTTTGACTTATAAATATGTATACAATAAGTGGTAGAGATTTGGTGTAAAAGCAATCATATGGTAAATGTGAACATAAACATCCCTTGCAGAAGTAGCTTTGATTCTCTAACATAACTTTCATCAAACATTTAGCAGGCTTTCCTTAAACAAGCATGAAAGGTGGAAAAAACGTCAACCCTGACACATCCAACAAAGAAACACAATTCACCATCTTCCATCCATAAACATAAGCCAAAACCCATACACCATAACTAGAACACAAAACCCATATAAACTCCAAAATGTAGAAAAACATAACACAACAAGAAGGGTTCTTGAAAATAGAAAAGAAGAACAGTACCAATACAGGACATAACGCTTCTTTGACGGAGACCACCACAACAGAGGAGACAATGCTTCTTAGATGGTGAATCAAGAGGAAATATGAAGAGAGTTTCATTTTGTTAATAGCCTAGTAGAAAATGACGTTGTTTATTGTTAAACAAATGACATCATTTTTTATTAAATCGGAAGAAATATACCATTTGGTGACAATTCAGAAAACTTTCACCAAATGGTGGCCCATTACCATTTGGCTTGACTTTTGCGACGAAATTATATATAATATATAAATTTTATATAACATTACCAAATTTATATATAATAAATAGAAAATTATGATTTGCGCACCATCGGGTCTCGCATGACTTAGTTTGCCAACTCCACGAGGCCTCGCATCCGAATCTCACGTCTCGTCGAAGATTTTCACCAATGCGTATCAACACGTGCCCACGCGTATTGAATCTCGCCTAGTCTCGAGATCTCTGCAGATACTTCCCACATCCCTTGCCTACTTTGTAAGTTCCTCAGGTGTTGCTCACCAACTCGCAAGACTTCGCCTTGTTCCCTCGTCAACACGCCTTCTTCGTACCGACCTATGTGCCAAGCATTATCCAAGGCTCACCAACACTCGCACGATCCCGCAGTCTGGACTTCATGGTCTAACAGTAACCTTATTACATAAAAAGGACCGATATAGAAAACTTATGTTAGGTTCTAACAGAAGTTACTTGGAGATAAAGCTGAGAACTTTGATCTAAACATGCAGGTTAGAGACTGCTTAAGTCAAGAGACAAAGGAATTATTAATTAGCTTAGCGTCAAAACAAGAAATCAAAGAGACCTTGTTTAGCCTAACTTGTGGCAAAACACCTAGGTTGGACAGATAAACCGCTCACTTCTTCTAAGCCTTTTGGAGTATCACATGTAGATCAGTTATGGAGATAGTACATGAATTCTTTAAAGGAAAGAAAATGTTGAGGGTGTTGAATAGAACTTATATAGGCTTGATTCATAAGGCCCCTAATCCAAGCAATTTAAATTATTACTGGTCTATATCTTATTGCAACATAGTCTAGAAGATCATTTCCAAGATTATACCCAAAAGACTTAAAAATACCCTCTGAACAGTGAATAACATTTCACAAGGAATTTTCAGAAAGGTAAGGTCTATACGTGACAATATTCTGATGGTTTAGAAGTTTTTGAAAGAATATGATAAATTTTTACAAGGCATTTGATACACTCAAGTAAAATTTCATCCTTATCGGTATTTAGTTTTTTGGATTTCCTAATCTGTTCATAGACTCGATTAAAGCCTGCTTAACCACCACATCATTCCATCTACTAGTCAATGATACTTCCTCCAACATTGTCAAAGGAGCTAAAAGAATTAGGTAGGGGGATCCTCTTTCCTCCTACTCATTCACTTTGGCTTTTGAGATTTTCACTAGAATGCTTCAGCTAAACATTTCAAGTAATACGAAGTTTGCTTATCACTATAAGTGCAAACAATATAGATTTCTCACCTAGCTTTCATAGATGATCTCATCTTATTTTATGTTTCTAGTCCTTATTCATTAGTGGTTATGATGAAAACATTAAAGAAACTCTCTAATATGTTTAAGCTTAGGGTTAATGCTAATAAAAACATGATGTATATATCCTTAGATGTCCAAAATTTTTAGACTTTATGCTCCATTACTAGACTAACTAAGCAAAATCTGCCTTTTAAATACCCAAGGGTACCAATAACCGCAAGAAAACCAAAGTACAAAGAATGCATACCACTCCTGGAGATGTTTAAGAAAAGGACCAATGCCTGTTAAAATATATTTTTGTCCATTGTAGCCATATTATAGCTTATTCAATTAGTGTTGAGGAATATACACACTGACTAGAGCGCCCAACTTTTGTACCTAGGAGAATAAAAATGGAGTTCGAAAAATGCATTAAAATTTTATTATGGTCAGGTAAGGCTGAAAAATATAAAGGGGAAAAAGTCAGATGGCTAGATCTAAGTTTACCTAAGTAAAAGTGGGTGCGAGAATAATTTCCTTACAGGTTATATAATCAGTATTAATTTCCAAAAAGATATGGAGGTTATTCAACAACAAGGAAGCCTTATGGAGCAAATGGGTAAATGAATACTACATAAAGGGAAAAAAAAGCTTTTGACAGATGGAGATAGTAAAAAAAGGAGCATTCTTGGAGTTTCATTCAGATGAATAGGGAAAGGAGCCAAATTTATCCTTATATCAAAATTCATATGGAGAATGGGAACACCGCCTCCTTTTGAGTATGATAATTGGGCCACGCATAGCCCATTACACATAAGGGAGAGACCAAACCATTTAGAAGCTATGATAGCTCTGAATTTAAAGGTGAAAGTGATAATTTAGGATAATAGGTAGAGCTACAACTACAAGGGTTCTTCCCACTTGGAAGAACTACTCCCAAGTTATACCCTAATATCAAGGAGGATAATAAGATTCTTTGGTTGGCTAACAATTTTCACAAGTTCACCCACACCTCTTGCCTAAAATTATAGGACCTCAGGCTACAAAAGTTTAATGGTTTGGTGTAATTTAGGGGAAAACCTTAATTTTGAAGGCCTCATACATGACTTGGCTATTTACTAGGCTTGATAATTTATGTATCATTTGTAAGAAAGCTATGGGAACTATTCGTCATTTTTTTTCTTCCATTGTCATTATTCATTTACAGTTTGGTCTATGTTATAATAACTGCTGAATATTTTTTATAATGAGATGGAATGGTAGGGGATAATAAAGTGGGCAACTGATACAATCACTAGGATGAAAAAGGATGGAGCAATCTTTAGAATAGCCTTTAACTGTTGTGGTTATCCAATATAGAGAGAAAGAAACCATAGACTCTTTAGAGGAAGATCAATAAATAAGCAAATGCTAACCAATAACACAATATGTTGGATTAGGGAAATCCTATTCACTCACAAAGATCATCTTGATGTTAGCTTATGCATGAGAATCAACTGGAATTTGGAACTTTAATCTCTATTATATGCCACCTTCATATGTTCTTTTGTTTGATAGTAATGTGTTGCAAGTAACATAAGTATTAGACCTTGTATTTTTGTCCTATCTTGATTAGTAATGAAATTCTTTAGTTTTCAAAAGCTGAAAGTTTTTGTGATCGAAATTTCTATGTTTATTGACTTACAAATTGAAGCACTTAATATGCCTTTAAATAGACTTTACAATAACAAACTTAACTTAATAAAAGTAAAGACTATTTTCACTATCACAGATAAAATCAAAATAAAACAGAAAATTAAGAAACTAAGAAATTATATCCAGAAATTTCTGTTAAACAACTATCTATTTTAAGTCATTCTCCACCATTGAATACAACTATTTAAACTTGTAGTGTCTATACATTTAATCGACATTTGAGTTGTATAAAGACCTACAATGCTTTCTTAACCATGAGTAGAATACTGTTTTTCCCACATCAAAGAACAAGTTATTTAACTTAGAGAACTTTTCTGTAGAGACTCCTTTCTTTTGTATGGATGATTTTTTATTTAATGATGATATAATTGTATGATGATTCACATTTTAATCTTTTCTAAAAGGATGAGACAAAAGAATTTAAAATAATATTTTCAACGCTAACATTGTCTGATCCATCTTAATATTAGGATCAAGAATAAGATGGTTGATAACTGAATTTTTCTTATTTCATTCGTGTGTTTTTAAATAAGAGAGTGTGGTAAAAAAATGTATTAGTTTATTACATTATTATTCAGTTTTTTTAGTCATAATTTTAGATAAAAATATTATGGTGAGATATTTTAAAATTAATGAAAAGTTAAATAAATAAATAAATAAATATATATATATAATGAAAAGATATTATCAATTTTAAATAGGAGAATTTGGTAAAGAAAGGGTGGCTTATTTTGTTGTCACTACTGAACATTGTTCAATATTTTAGACATAATTTTTCATAAAAATACCATATTTAGATAATTCAATATGATATAAAACAATTCATAATAACGCATTCGGTCGACCAATGCACCCTACTAGTCAACTAGTCCAAGTAAAAATAAAGCTCACGTATGTACCAAGAGTTTGTAGGACAGTACGGGCATTAGTTTGACATATTAGTCGACTAGTCAAATAATATGTTTGAAATTGCATTTTGTTATCCAGAGAACTTTATTATAAGGCCAGACCTAAGTGTATACGTGTCTGTATGAATTAGCCAACGTTATAATGGGAAGTACATCATTGTTGTGTGAGGCACATTAGTTAGGATTAGATTCGGACCAATTTTCACATGCTACGTACTTCGTCAGAAGTGCTGTTAACGCCACGTGTTACTCGCTGCTGCTTTCACAAGCCTATGTATATGTGGACTAGTGTCTTCCCTGACAGAGGTGAATTTAATCTTCACATATAACGATGGAAGGCGAAGAGAGAGTTCCACTGACTGCAAGACCGTTAAAAATTGGGTTCAGCGGGCCTGCCAAGCACTTCACGGATGCCATTCCCATCGGAAATGGCCGCCTCGGTGCCATGGTGTGGGGCGGCGTCTCATCGGAACTTATCCAGCTCAATGGTAACTATTGTAATGATGTAAGCTTTTAAATTGAATAGTTTCTTGAAAATGGTAAGATGTTAATTGTGATTAGAGCTTACTTCTAGAGGACACGCTCTGGACTGGAGTTCCAGGGAACTATACAAACCCTAATGCTCCTGAGGCTTTGAGTGTGGTGAGGAATCTTGTTGACGAGGGTGAATATACACAAGCTACCGCAGAAGCTGTCAATTTGCTCGGTGCTCGTAAGAATGTATGTTGCCATTTAGAGTTGCTGCCTTTTTTGTTTTCCTTTCAATGATATTGATTGTCCTAATATTGTGCTTTTGATGATTAAGGCTTACCAACTACTTGGTGATATAAAGTTAGAGTCTGATGATTCCCATCTGAGTTATGTTGAAGAAACATATTATAGGGAGCTGGACTTGGATACTGCAACTGCCTTGGTGAAGTACTCTGTTGGTGAGGTGAAATTTACACGAGAACATTTTGCATCTAATCCTGATCAAGCGCTTGTGATGAAATTTTCGGGAAGCAAACCAGGGTGTTTATCTTTTAGAGTGTCCTTAGACAGTAAGTTAGATCATCATGTTTATGTTAATGGAAACTGTCAGATTATAATGGAAGGAAGTTGCCCTGGAGAATTGATCCCATGGAATGCGAAGGAAAATGAGTATCCAGCAAAAGATAAAGGAAACAAGGATCCAATGGGGATTCGGTTTTCTGCTGTTCTTGATTTACATATTAGTGATGCCATAGGTGTGATACATGTTTTAGATGATAAGACTTTGAAGGTTGAAGGTTCAGATTGGACTGTGTTGCGTTTAGTGGCTTCATCTACATTTGATGGCCCTTTCACTAACCCTTCAGATTCAAAGAGAGATCCTACTTCTGCATCTTTACGTGTGCTGGAGTCGGTATCAAACCTGTCTTATGCTGATCTTTATGCACGTCATTTGGATGATTATCAGAACCTTTTCCACCGTGTTTCATTGCATTTGCATAAAAGCTCTAACAGATTTACAGGAGATGAGTCCCTGGAGACCAAGAACCTTGTGCCTTCTGCGAAAAACCTTCAAGTGAAACAGGAAAATGATGTTATGATTCCAACTGTAGACAGAATACAATCTTTTCAATCTGATGAAGACCCATCATTGCTGGAGCTTCTATTCCAGTTTGGCCGATATTTGCTTATCTCTTGTTCACGCCCTGGAACACAGGTGGCCAATCTGCAGGGAATATGGAACAAGGATCCTCAGCCAAAATGGGAGTATGTTGGTTGTTTTCTGTTGCACCCATTCTTTTAGTCTGCTATATGTTGTTACTTCTCAATACTTCTTAGCTATTTATTAATTGTTGCCAAGGTCCTCGCAGATTCTCATAATACCATTTTACTAAGAATGAACTCCATTATGCTTCTGATTGATATCCATGAAACAATCTGACACTTTTAACATAAAATTGAAGCAGGAACTAGCAGGTGTACTGTTTTTGTCGTAGTGTTAATAATTGACAGACTAGCTAATGTTATTGGTTTAATTTCAAGCAGTTGTAATTCTGCCGTTGATTATATTTACCTGTTGGTCTTCTTTTGAAACAGAACATAAGTTGACGAACTTCAAAATGGAATGGGGATCAGAACCTGATGATTAAATATGATTCAGCAATGGATTTTACCTCTTCTTTTTAAAAATATGACATTTGTATCTCCATTCATAAAGAAAAGGAGAGATTCCATAAAAAATGAGAGGACAGGAGAAAAAGAGAAGGATATTTCTTGCATTCAATCTTTAGCGCATCTATCTCTGTTTTCAGGTGTGCTCCTCACTTGAACATCAATCTTGAAATGAATTATTGGCCTTCCTTGCCTTGCAACCTTAGTGAATGCCAAGAGCCCTTGTTTGACTTCATCAAGTCTCTGTCAGTTAATGGAAGTAAAACTGCACAAGTAAGAACCAATCCCACTGATGAGACTATCAAATACATTAAAGATATGATCTAGTTCTTTATTATCTTTAATTTGATAATATTGCTAGATTTATGGAAATTAAGGAGTATCTAACCTTTTTTGGAGGAGGATTAAGAAATCTAAGATGCCATATTTCGCATCTTAAGTTCCGAAATAACAGACTACTGAAGTGTATTTTCATGATTAGTAAGTTCCCATGTCAGAGAAGGCCTAAACCAGCAAGATCCCTATCCAGGTCCTTAATTCCTCAAATTGTTATTTCTTCCTATGTTTCTTATCTAGATTCAGAATTTGATAGGTAAATTACAAAGCGCATGGGTGGGTTGTGCATCATTCCTCTGACATCTGGGCGAAATCATCAGCAGATACACTTGATCCTACATATGCACTGTGGCCAATGGGTGGAGCATGGCTTTGTTTACATCTTTGGGAGCACTATAATTTCACGTTTGAAAAAGTAAGATTGTGATCCATAGCTGAATTTTCATCTTGCATTCATTTGATTTATGCCTACATATATCCTCCCTGTGACAAAAGCTTGCATCTTTCTGCAATACTGTTGGATTATAATGAACTGTGGGCACCAGTCCTATATTTTGTCTCTGTTATCTCATGCAACACTAAATGAAGAAGTTCTCCACCATGTGTATTTTCACATGCTCAAGTCTTAACATAATAAAAAGATTGGTTTCGCTTTTAATTGACTGCTGACTAAAATAAGAAATTAAGAAAACTCTAGAAATAGAAACAAAAACCTGTTGATGGCTTCTCCAACTAAACCATAGTTGATGAGGAGAAACATCTGCTGATGCAGATGAATGTAAAGAATTATATTTTCTTTTTTATACTGTACATTACTTTATAATTCTCAGAACAGTTTTGGTTTATGATAACATCATACATGGATTTAGGAAGATAAGTTACTTTCGTTTTCTTACTGGTTTAGTTGAGAAACATGAGATTCTAGGATTGAAGTAACTAGGTTCTGTCTTGCGTCTGGAACTTGTACAATTTCATGAGTTCATACATGACTGAAGATTACCATTTCATTTCTGCTGAAGCTTCCCACTCTTGGTGATATTGTTTTTGTGCACCCTTTGCTAATTTTTCATAAATTTCTAGGACTTTCTTGAAGCAAAGGCATATCCCCTGTTGGAAGGATGTGCATCATTTTTGTTGGACTGGTTGATTGAAGATCATGGGAAATATCTGGTAACCAATCCATCCACTTCTCCTGAACATGCTTTTATCACTTCAGATGGCACACATGCCAGTGTTAGCTACTCATCAACCATGGACATAATGATCATAAAAGAAGTATTTCATGGACTTGTTTCTGCTTCTGAGGTGAGGCTCTTATTCTACATTTGATACTGTAATGATAATCTTGTGTGTTGGTTGTCTGGCTTTCTTGTTAACCTACCTACGGAACAGGTTTTAGGAAGAAATGAGGATCCTCTGGTTCAGAAAGTTAAAATGGCTCAAGCAAGGCTTCGTCCCATAAGAATTGCTCAAGATGGTTCTGTCATGGAATGGGTATGCAATTGACTTGCATACTGATTTATCAATTCTCTCTTGACAGGTCTTATATATGTTTGTTTGAGTGAAGTTCTTTATAGCTGCTGAAATTGACTTGTTCATAGTTCTTCCGTAGAGCAGGCAGAAGATTTTAAGGATTCAGAGGTGCACCATCGACATCTTTCACATTTATTTGGTCTCTTTCCGGGGCATACATTGTCCCCTGAGGAAAATCCAGACCTTTGTAAAGCAGCAGAGAAAACCCTTTATAAACGAGGTATTTCTAGATTTACTGACTAAAGTGGTTGTTTGACCGTTATATAACTAACTAGCTTCTGGTTTTGGATTATCAGAGTGGATTCCTGCCGTTTTGTTAAAAAACAATAGCTCTTCTTCCATAGCTGGCAGATTATGATAATATTTTCTTACCCTGAGATCAACCCTGAGATCAAAATCCTTGCCTAGGACAGTGCCATATCAATGCAGCTCCCAAGGGCATATGCAAATAGTAATTTTTCATTTGAAACTAGGCTGTGATTAGAAATGCAAAGATAAAAATGAGGCCAGTAGTGTCTCAAAATTGAGCAACATGCATAAGAAAGAGTTTTTGTTGCATGTTTGACAATTTTGATTAGAGAACTTTGCACCTTCATGTTCTCCAAGGTGCCAAATATGCAAATTTCCATGGGAGTCTTGTTTCCTGAAGGGCATTAAATCAGTTAATTTGTCCTAGCCCACTCAATAATTTATCTAATTGGTTATTGTAGCTAGTTTCTTCTTATTGTGTAAAAGCAATTTGAGGCTCTCAACTGACTTTATTTACTTGGATTTTATAGTCATATTATATTTCTTCTCATCCTTTGATTCATGAAAGCAGGAGAAGATGGTCCAGCGTGGTCAACAGCATGGAAAATTGCTTTATGGGCCCGTCTACGAAATAGTGAACATGCTTACAAGATGGTTAAACATTTGATTAAGTTGGCAAATCCGGATGCTGAGGTTGGCTTTGAAGGTGGTGTGTACAGTAACTTATTTACTGCACACCCTCCTTTCCAGATTGATGGCAATTTCGGGTAAGACTATCATCACTTGTGGTACTGTAACAATGAACATGTACCAGTTAACTAGCAATTAATTCCATTCCTAGCTTGACGAAGCTCGATCTCTTGTATATTTTAGTCTGACTGATTCATGCCTTAAATATTAAGATAGAAGACGAAAGTAACAGGCAGGTTGTCTTATAGAGATCCACAGCTTTATTATGTTTTACTGAAGCATAAATTTTATGTTGGTGGAGAATGCTCGATGTCTTTACGAGATCAAATAAAATAGTCACATCTATGACAGATTTTTCAATCATATTGTCCCATTCAGCTAGATCAACTGTTTAGCCTCCCAATAAAACAGTTAAGACCTTCATGTTGGAAATTCTTACAAGTTACTGCTTACTAGTTGGAATTTGAATGAGAAGCATGGACCTGAAGCTATCAGCCAAGGTTGCAATAGCAACTGATTCTGTTTGTTGGATTGTCCATCTTTTTATTACAAGTACCTGTAGTAATCTCATCCTTGTTTGTTACTGAACTAGTAACCTATTTTCTCCAAGTCCAAAATATATTTCAATTTGTAGTTAGAACTCGAAACCCTTCTTACTTAATGTAGAAAGGTGGGCACTATTG
>JAOQMQ010000196.1:28423881-28434392 GCA_027563845.1 Erythroxylum subrotundum
GGTGCATCTATATGTTCAGTACCTTGCAACTTTTTGTTTTCAGGTTTACAGCTGCAATTGCAGAAATGCTCGTGCAGAGTACATTACAGGATTTGTTCTTACTTCCTGCGCTGCCCAAGGAAAAATGGCGAAATGGAAACGTCAAAGGATTAAAGGCGCGAGGAGGTTTGACAGTGAATATAAGCTGGGAAGAAGGGCATCTCCAAGAAGCTAGTCTTTGGCTGAAGGACCAAAGCTCTTTCCATAGAATACATTATGAAGGAAACGCCGTAAGAGCAACGTTGTCACCACACACAATTTACAAATTTAATTCAAAGTTACAGTGTGTATATGCAAGCTCCGTTCCTGAGCTGGTTGGCTCTTGAGAATCAGGATATTACTTTTGCACTTTAGTGAAGTCTGTGAATAAATTCCTACCTTAATCTTAACGTTCCTAAGGTTCTAACGAGAGTGTTTTATGGCTTGGTCTTGTCATAAATATTTAGCAGAGAAAGAAAAGCATGTGAGCAAATTCAGATTTCGCCCTTTCCTACCAAATTGATGTATCAAATACTTTTTTAAAGATTATTTTAATCTGCCTTCTACAGCTCCAAACCACAAAAATAAAATTGGTAAGTTAATGCGAGTCGAAAACAATCACACAGGCTTACTACAATCGGATGGCCAGAAACCTTAGTCGTCGTCTTATACACCCAATCTAACGGATCTCATTATTTATCTCGTCTCCCTGAAACTCGTTTAAACCCTCGACGAAAAAACCACACGCACTCAATTCCCAAAACTTGGCTTCTCCAAAGAGACTGAAACATCATTGACACAATGGCTTGGCGCAGTGTAGGATCGCTGTCTCGCTCTATTAGCTCTGCCGCAAGATCTTCGCCGATTCGTTCATCCCCGTCGCTTCCCCGCATCCGCCCGCCTACCACTCCCCGCCGACAATCCCGCCGCTTCTTGTTGTCTCCTTCTAGGTTCTTAAAAACTCTTACTTTCTATTAGTCTGGAATGCAGCTCGAATTTCAGGCATCTTGTGTGATTTAGTTCTAAAGTCTCTCTCTCTGTTTTTTTTGTATTACATTGTAATTCAATTGGAAATGGAGGAGATTGTGTATACTTGATGCAAGCTACCGTGGAGTTTCAATCTTCCAATTATTAGACTATCATAAAGTCTGAATTATGTAAAGGAAAAAAAAATTTGGCAGAAAATTGCAAAATTTTGAGGATTAAAATATGTTAACAGTTATTTTAGTGGCTGAGTAGATAAATAGGTTTATTTTAGTGTGAAATGTGTGAAGTTCAAGTGTTTATCTTACATAGTATGAATGAATGAAATTTGATGTGAGATACAGTTCAGTGAGAGTTTTATGTCCGGATTTGGAGATTTTCTGAGATTTCTTGTTGTGTGTTGGTTTTTCCCAAGGATTTATCTTTGCGTGTTTGTGTTCCAGGAACTTTCGGGAACTTGGATGTGCGCAATCGTTGTTGCCTCTACATGGCATGTCCACTTCAGCACACCTCACATCACGCTTCAATTCTAAGTTGCGGGCTTTTTGTGAGCTGTCTCACGGTACCTTCCGTCGTTCTTGTCAGGATCGCTAGTAGTCTCTTTGTGAGTCTTGATGTTTTCTAGGGTGCATAACAGAATAGGAGCACAATGTTTTTGGATTGTTGTTATTCACAAACTGTTGGTTGAATAACTTCAATTTGAAACATGAACTCTTTATTTGTTTTTTTCTTAAAGTAGTCAAATATTTGTTTGGTAAATCAGCTTCCAACAAACTGGTTTTATTTTTTTCCTTCCAAGCTTTTTAAAATTTGGTTAATAAGAAAGGCTGGGATTGATAGGATGGAATGGAAAAGACGGGTGATGGACGTGGATTTGCATTCAGCTAAAGGAGCAGCATTGACCCACAATTGTAGGTTTCTTGTTTTTATGTTCTCTGCTCTTTAGAATGAAAGACAGTGAAGCCAAACGTCACTATAGTGAATGCTAAACAAGAAGTGAACTTCTTTCATCATTTCCTGTGTTTAGTAAAAGTTGAATCAACATTCATTATTTTGCAACGCTGTTTGTACTAATAAAGCAGTTCAGTATTGTATTGCCAGACAAATGATCTGAAGGCATTTTTATTTTTCACGTTCCCACATCTTTACATGGATTACACATGATGCTATTTTCAAGTTGAACGTGTAGAACCTGTGGTTTATATTTTTACTCAATTGCTTCATACTTATGAACCATGATATATGACTGTTCATTTTTGGTTTATGTTTCAATAGATGAAACAAAAATATGCTCTGGCTAGAGGTCTTGTGGAGAACGCATACTGTGTTTTTACTTGATGAAATATTCCAGAATCTAGGATTTGAAATTCTCATTTCTTTATTTAGAATTGTTTTTCTATTTGTTGAGACATTATGCTCTATACGCTACCATTAGTGGCCATAGCTGTTATTTTCCAAGCTCTGGGTGTTCAAATCATTGTTATTTTCATTATTTGCTTTTGGAATATAATGTTTTGTTGTAATTATAAAATCATTTGGCTTTTCTGATCTGTTCTTTCTACACGGTTAATATTTTTTTGTTTTGTTGTCACAGGTACTTGAAAGACTATGGTATCAGCTCAGTAAGTGCAAAACAGATACTCATGAAGTTAAGAAACTGGGAATTTCCTGTGGGAAGTTACGCATTTTGATAGGATGGTTGAATAAAACTTTAATGTCTCAAGTTTCTTCCATGGTTAATATGGTTAGGGACAAGTTTAGTAGGTTGCTTAATAGGCATCCAATTTCTCGTTCCTAGTGACACCGATTCATGTGTTATCAGGAAGATTATACTAATGTTATAAACACATGCTGGGTTTCACTGCTTTTCATCTTTGTTCGTCTCATGCTAGTTTTGAATGTTTCCAGCTTATCTTATTTTACCCTCCCCTGGAATCATGCAACTATGAATTAACGACGAGTCTCCAGAACTAGAATAGGCTAAGTGCTAATAAACATTATTTGACGAGTATGTTTTATGCTTATGCACCAACTTTGGGACTTCTAGCTTTTCATTTTCCAAAATTCCATTTCCTGTTTTAATGATCGAGTGGCAAATAAACGGGAATAGATGAAACAATGTTAGGAATGGCAATTGGCGCCTGGCGGATCATCTTAGAACATGGGTTCAAGCTTGATCCAAAGTTTGATCAGGTTTAACTTATATTATCCGAATCCAAATTTGATCGGGTTTTGAGCAGATAGAAGCTTGCTCGAAATCGGATCTAACCCATCAAAATCTCAAAACTTGACCCAATCCACTTGAAACCCTACCTGATGATGCCTTTGGATCTCTTCAATTTCTACTCTCCATTGTCTCTCTTCCGTTCTGTTCTATTAGCCTCTCTCCGTCAACTTTGTTTAAACATTTGATCAGTAATCTCAAAAGTACAATTTTGTCCAACTACTTTTGTTTCTAGCAGAGATAAAACAAGAAAAACAACTTGCTACAAATTGCAATCAAGCATATTAACTAGTCAACGATGTGACTATTCTGCGTACCTTTTGTGGCATTCCATGGATAACAACACATGGTCTATTAATAATAAGAGAATAGTTGAACTAAGATTCAAGAATGCGAGCCAGGGCATGTTGCTATGAGCCTTGGAAACATGCTCCCACAATGTGGGACCTGTTTGATGAAACAATTGAACTAGTTGTATACTGAGGGAATTGGTGTTGGTGATCGATCCCTAGCGGTTGGTCTAATGAGGCAAGTGTAGTTGGTGTTAGAGGAAAACAACTTTTGGGAATTTCACTAAAGGAAAAAAGAATGAAACTTTTGGTTTTGAACAAGGAATAATCCAACAGAAAATGGCTCTGGTGGCACAGTTACAGAGAATAACCAAACGTGTGATTTCTCTGAAGCCGTGAGGATGGAAGTCTGAGTAGTGAAGAACATATGTTTGCTATGAAATTTACTCTCTCAAAGTTTCATAATTTTGGATTTTATAAACCCCAAGTCCTCAAATACAATTTTGTATTTCATAAATTTAGAGTCCATGTTAATCATTATCCTAAATACAATTTATGATTTTATAAATTTAGGGTTCTTGTTCGCCTACTTGACTAACATTGGCTTTAAGTTAAAAAATCTTGTCTTCCAATAAATGATCTCTTCTTTTGATTAAACCTTTCTTTGTCTCATCCACATTATGTTCTCCCACAAAAGAATGATGAAAAATGTGAATGACTCATTTGAAGAAATTTCTCATATTGATCTCAAAAGTAAGCCATTATTAGGTATGTAACTCTTTTATGGACTTCATATTTAGAAACCCCTTTTATTTTAGTTCTCGTATTTTATGGTTTCGAAAACCTCATTTTTATAACCTTGCTCGTAGTGCATCTACTAGCTTTATCATGTCTTCTGCTTTCCCTTTCATACATTCAAACTTTATAAGTCATTTGGTAATAAAAACTTATGCAGTGTGAGATTTGGAATCGGATTAGGCAATAATTATGAACGTAGTTTTGGTTATCAAAATGATTGCACTTTTCAATCTTTAGTTGTATTCACTTATTGTTTTAGTTGAGTTATGGTTGAGACTTGATTAGTATATTTTATGTTTGAGATATTGAATTCCCATGTTTTCTAGTCTATCAATTTTGGAAAAAAAGGATGCAACTAAAGATATCGATTGCGTGCATATAAGTTATACCAATGGTTAAATAGGGACATAGGTGATTGATATTTTTAATAAAAGCAAGGCCAAGATATCTAATTGAATTATCGATTCTATTTCTGTTTATTGCGAATCGACTCGTTTATAAGCACAGTTGACGAGAAGAACATAATACAAAAAATTCAAAAAGGTTTACACCAGGAGAGGAAGAGAGCAATTGTTTCATAAAAATAGCATCAAAGTTTTGCAGTGACACTTTAATTGAGTTTTCACAAACAAATACAAAATTGATGTGTTTGTGATTGCTTTCTTTCGATGCGTAGATAAGGAAATAAGTACTAACAATTCTGCTTCTTGTATAACCATCAAGACTAAAGAGTACTTATATTATTATGATTTTGGATTGACAATACCTATGATAACTTCTTGAGTCAAGTTCAACTTAGATAGATGATTTTATAGATAGCTCAATTTATGGTAAATCAATATTTTTATAAAGTAATAAAGAATGATAGAAATGTACATGTTACTCTTATGTACAAAGGACATATAACATATTCATAAGAGATCACAAAAGTTAAATATTATATAATCCTAGTTCTTTCTAGGGATAAAAATGGGTCAGGTCGGTTCAATACCATATGGCTTGAGCTTGACAATTTTTGTTAACTTGAACTTAGTCCAAAGTTTAATTTACATTAAACTATTTAGTTCAAGCTTGAATCCAGTAGTTTTTATAAAGAGGATTAAATGAAATTCAATTCAACATAAAAGACACACCATATGAAGTAGAATTTGTAGCCTAGAAAACATTGGTAACGAATGAAGTCGAGATGAGAAAAATAAGAGAAAAGATTGTGAGTTGCTAGCTTATTATTATTCAAGCAAACTTACTTTATTTCTCCAATGAACTCATAATCATGAATTGACAGAGGCTCTATATTTGCTATTGAAAAGGAATGTGAGTCATATGATGATCTTTTTTTTTTTTT
Source organism: Erythroxylum subrotundum (assembly GCA_027563845.1). Classification (NCBI taxonomy): domain Eukaryota; kingdom Viridiplantae; phylum Streptophyta; class Magnoliopsida; order Malpighiales; family Erythroxylaceae; genus Erythroxylum; species Erythroxylum subrotundum. The sequence goes on from JAOQMQ010000196.1 coordinate 28,429,541, forward strand.
GAAAAGCTTGATTTGTGAGTGGAAAAAATTGAAAGACATGAAGGTAAAGGAATTAAATCAAGAATTGAGAAGTAGAGAAAATCTTAATGAATTTGGAAGCAGGATCTAATTTGCACCCAATCTTTTTCATGTGTTTTCTCTCTATTTCTCTATGTTCTTGGTTATAAAATCACAATAGTCAAACAAAATATAGATAAATTTTAGAGAAGATAAAAATAGAGATTTGGAAAAAAGGGAGCTAAACATGAATTAAACCCATAAAGTAGCTTCAAAGATTGAAGCTTGAGAGGCTGACTTCTACAATTTTATGGAAAAGGAAGAGGAAGAGACAGATGAAAGAACAATAACTGAGAGAAGTGAATAGACGGTAATTCTAGAGCTGATTAATATATAAGCTAGGGATTCAAGCTAGGCAAGTCGAGAAGTTTCAAATCCATCCTAGTCTAAAACTCGAGAATAAAAAAAAAAAGAAAGAGCTCATGTTCAACTTGAAACTTAGTCAATTTAAATTAAACTCGTTAAATTTTGGTCATATTGAACTCATTCCCTTTTGTCATTCCTAGTTTTTCCAAATTGTAAGTAATTTTCGAGAGCTTTTTTGTATTGCGACATTGTTTCTTGATAAAAGTAATAAGCTACGTAGCAATGATGAACCTTTTCCAAAATCACCAAAACTAAAATAGAAAGTACTACGATAAATTAGCACAAAATCAACAATATAGACAAAGTCATAAAGTGAAAAAATGATGATCTTTGGAGTTGAAAGAGATATAATATAGCAAACACAACAACTGGTCAAACAATTGAGTGATTACCAAGAAAAATTAAAGAGACCTAAATACAATTTTTTAAAAAAATTACTAGATAAGAGTACAAATTATGAAATTAAAGCAGGAAAAGCATAACATCAAAATATGAAAATAGTACCTGTAAAATCTCTAAAGCAAAAAATGCATACCTTATATTAGTTTTTGAAATATGAGTTCAAAAGATATCGTTCCTTTAACTTCCCACGACCAGTCTAATTCACCTACATACAACTCAAATGCCAAGTAACTCGTTTAACGTTAAACTTAAAATTTCAACCTGTTAAGTGATAAATTAAAGATCTTGTCAGTCATCACCAATTTAAAGGTATGCAAAATTTTCAAAGAAAACTAGGTCAATTCTTTTAGGTTTACATACAATTTTCATAGAATGAGTTATTATTTGGTTTCAGTTTGTGTGTGCTAGATTTGTGTAAGGTATTTTGGATTGAGGTCCGATTTAAGAGATAGGTTAAGTCACATGTTAGTAAGAATTGATTGGTTCATGTATCTTTCTTTTGTCACGTATGCATTTTTATTAATTATTTTAAGCAGAAGTTAAAGAGAAGAAGTTATTCTTCAAAATTAAAAATTACACAAATTTTTTTTATAATTTTAAACTTTAAAAATTTTTGACCTTCTTGTCCTCACTCTGATGTCGAATAAACTGGACAAGCGTATGTCCTAGGTGAATAGGCGTTTGCTCACTCATGCTTTAGAGGAAATACATATCTGTGTTCCCGACGATTCCCAGCTATCTCCTCGACTGCTTAGAGTATGGCTTAGAATACCATGGATGTATTTGAGTGCTAGACTGTATAAAGTTGGGACATTTGACTTGTGCGGATCATAGTCATCTTCAAAGCTGATCCTACTCTAAAAGTGTCACAAAGAAAACCCGTACAAAAGATCTATCCATAATGTTTGGTACTTTGGTGTCCGAACATACTCTCGATTGTACAAACCCATAATGATGGAGAACTTGGTATAACTCATCTAATGCATCTCTCATCATCTGGAACTAGATTGTATTGGGGCAATCCCCGTAACATCCCTTCTCTATGGAAAATGTGGAGAAGACCTCTAAAGTGAGCTCTTTATAAGAAGGTGTCAAGATTTCAAAAAATCAGGACAATGATCCTATATCTATTAACTCTCTACCCTTTTTGGCTAAGCTAAGCTAATTTAAAGCCTCCCAGTCAATGTACCAATTAGCTCCAAACTTCTTATCCTTCATTCTTTGATACCATTCTTCTTGAGCTCCAGTAATGAATAGCAGCATCTATAGCCTCTTTGGGGGTTAGACTGTTGTAGATGACTCACCTCGATGCGTCTTTCTTAGAGTCTCTTTTTCGCACCATGATCGTGTCATTTTGCCTAAAAATTTAGACAAATGTGAGAAAATTGACATATAAGTAACTAAAGTATGCTTTTCCCCACACTTAATTTCAATCATGCTCAATACTTATTAATTACAAAATTAAACTAAAAACGAAAAATTAAACTACTAGGGAAAATTAACAAACTAAAACGAATAAGGAAATAATCACTTAAACAAAAATAATTAGGAAATCACTTGATAAACTAATTAATCTCAACTAAAATTAGAAATTTGTGCAATTAACAAATTAAACTAAATTAATTGTGAAATTACAATTCTAACCCTAAAACTGAAATTAAAACTTCTAAAGTACCAATTAAACAAAATTGACACAATTAAGCACAAGCTCAATCTTAATTAACGTCAGAATTAACTAATTGACCTAATTAAATAAAAATATAACAATCAAACACCTATGGAGCCAAAATCGCATGTTTACGCACATTAAGTTGAATTTTTACCCAAATTTAATGCAATTTGTCAAATTAAGTCCTTAACACAATTGGCTAATACAATTAATCAACTTTCAAACTATCATCAGACAATTTATCACACAAAATTCGCATAGATTCGTAATTCTCAATTTAAATAATTTCACGTAATATACACCAAAATTAAGCAAAATATTCAATTAAACAAGTATCAACAAGTGAAATTGAAGGAACTACTTACTTGGGTATCCTTAGATTGACCAAAAATTGTAAAAAAAAAATTGAAATGGGAGGAAAGAGGACAGCATTGAGTTGAGAGTGAATAAAAGGAGAAATGAGAAATTTGAACGTTTAAGGTCTTTCTAAGGTGTGTCACAAGAGTGCATGGTCAGATGCACACAGCAAAATTACACCAGTATGTCCAAAGATTTATTCATCAAAACATGCAAACTCTCAAAAACTTGTAAACTCTTTGGACACAATGGTGCAGTTTTGCGTGTTAGCATTATAACACATGACACATTGCCCCTAAAGTTACCACTATGCATAATTCCGCCCCCACCACCCTAAAAGATGCTTAATTTTGCTACCCTAGAACACTCCAAAACTAAAATTTATTAATTAAAACATATACTAATATGAAAAAAAGAGAGATAATATTGAAATTAAAATAAACTTAAAACTAACTCATGGGTTGCCTCTCATGCAGCGCTTCTTTAACATCATTAGCTCAAAGTAACCCACACTTTGACCTAACCCTGGGTCTATAATCAATGGCTTGCTTCCACTCGTTTCTCCACATAAGGGTTTTGTAGCCTGTAAGTAAGTCACATGTTGCAAGATAATAACAAGGACATGGTTTATCAAATTAATTAATCCAATTGCATGTATTAATGTCCTTTTTAATGACAAACTGTTAATAAAAAAGGGAATAACAAAACGCTCTGAATTGTCAACTAACTCGAACAGTTTGTCTTCGGGGAAGTGGGAACCTTTGTACTTAAGGTTACTACCAATGCCTCATCATTAGTTTCCTTACTTGGTTCCTCCACATCTCTTCCTCAACTACCTCTATCCACTCTTCTTCTTCTTATTCTTCTTCCTGGACAAAGGTTTCTGGCTCATCTTCTTCAATTACATCCTGCCACTCCTCTACTTCCTCTTCTTAGATGGAGACCCCTTCTTCCAAAAGCTCTTCTTAGAATGTCACTCCAATCATAAAGCCAACCCTTGCCTTTTTCTCACTCTCAAATTCACAACATTCATTTCAACAAGGATTTTCATTAATTTATCTGCAATACTTCCTTCCTTTTCCTCTTCTTTTACTGGGAACTCTTTTTCTCTACTAAGAATGATTGTCATTCCACATTTTGTAGGGTATATTTCAGTAGTGCTAGGTAAAATCCCATGCATCTCGTCAGATAATGTCTTTACCAGTTGGTCCATCCAATTCATCAAATTTTGTATACAAGCTTCTATTTCCTGATGCCTCATGATTGATTCTTAAATAAAATTGACCATTATATTCTCCAGAGTTAGCTCATTAACTCAAGGTGCTTGGTGTTGTAAGTATTCAGCTGGAGTATAATTATTCCATCCATAGGCATAAGAGTTACTCCACTCTGAATTATAAACATTCTCATATGGTACACCTTGAGCTTGGTTATACATGCTCGGTTTCTCCCATATATACGTCGATTCTCGAAATTTATGATTGTAAAAATTACTCCCATCAATGTCGTAACATGGTCTGGATGTCAATTAAGCCTCTGAAAATATACGAGGAAACCTCTTTCTCCCATATGGCGATGTTAGAGACTATGAAGACATTCTGGCTCTCATAGATGTCTGCTCCATCCTTCAATTGTTAGTTATGGCTATGACAATGAATCTTAAATCGTACAATAAACCACAGACTAAAGATCAAGTAGAGAAGTTCAAAAGATAATTAAATGAATTAATGAATAATGACTAGAATAATAGAATTCAGATGTTCCTAATATCAAATTTTCCAACAACGGCGCCAAAAACTTGATTGAATTTTACTGAGTTAGTCAATATAAATTAACCACAAGTGTACAGTGTAGTTGTAGCTAGTACTGACAAGTATAGGCCGATCCCGTAAAGACCATGTGTTGAGCCCCATTCACGAAGCCCAACGATCGACTCGAAATCGAAGAACATAAACATAAACGGGTTTCCTAAATTCTTTAACCCTCGAAGACAAGCCCTCA
>JAOQMQ010000196.1:28436358-28450191 GCA_027563845.1 Erythroxylum subrotundum
TCTAGAGAAGAAGTTATGGCCAAAATACTCCAACACGTTTATGCCCTCACTTGTAATGTACATGTCTCAGTGCGAATTCCATAACTTTTGCTACAGATGTCGGATTGACTTCGTTTTTAGACCATTGGAAAGATAACTTCTAGATCTACAACTTTCATGAAGATATAGAAGGCCAATTCTATCATCTAACTTCAGTATCGTCTCACTTTCTATCGTCTGCTTTTCTTCCATTCACTTTCTATCGTCTGCTTTTCTTCCCTTCACTTTCCTCCGTCTGCTTTTCTTCCCTTCACTTTCTATCGTCTGATTTTCTTCCCTTCACTTTCTTCCGCCTGTTTTTCTTCCTTTCACTTTCTATCTTCTGCTTTTCTTCCCTTCACTTTCTTCCGTCTGCATTTCTTCCCTTCACTTTCTTCCGTCTGCTTTTCTTTCCTTCACTTTCTATCGTCTGCTTTTCTTCCCTTCACTTTCTTCTGTCTGCTTTTCTTCCCTTCACTTTCTATCGTCTGCTTTTCTTCCCTTCACTTTCTTCCGCTTGCTTTTCTTCCCTTCACTTTCTATCGTCTGCTTTTCTTCCCTGAACGTTGCCACTTATAAAACTCATAACTTTTGACTCCGATATCTAAAATTTTCATACTATATACCGTTGGAAAGATAAAAGAAAGATCTACAACTCTTTAGAAGGCAATTTTACCAGAATCTATCTAAATTAGGTCCAGATTTCCTCCCGAAGTTGGAACACGAATTTTCACTCAACTCTCAACGTCCTGCACCCAGTTCTCAACTTCATGACAACTTTTGAGATTCTTAGAGACCGAATTGAATTTCAATGTCTTCATAAGAAATGTAGCCATACTTTCCTATTTTACTCTGAATTAAGAATCATCTCATTTGGATCACTAGAGAAAAAGTATGGCTAACAAATCGAAGCACACTCAATAAACATTTTCCATATTACTACCAATCTTGTTTCCAAATCTTTCCTTATCACAACTCATACCAAGATCACTCTTTCTACTCCTTCTACTCCTCATTTTCAATAAATTCACATTAAATGTCAATTATACCCGAAAGTTGTCAATGAATGCATGTACTACTTTTTATGCGAAAACATTTAATATTTATGTGCATATATGCTAATATGATGCATGAGCAAGAATATACATTGTCTTAATTTCTCTTTAAGCTCTCAAGTACTGAAATCTCGGGTATTAACCCTTGATATGGGGATGAGATGTTACACTTGGATGTCTACAGATCGAGATATCGCCAAAATACTGAAGCATGTTCAGAAAAAATATCCCATTCATACTCTTCCTAACGAACCCCTCACTTAGATTCAATCCATCTTTTTCAAATTAATATAAAAACATATACATTTTTATGGAGAGGTATAGGAATGTCTCAGGAATCCAACGCTTCAAAAAACAGGTCAATCGGAGGTCGGACGAAAAAGTTATGGCCAAAAGAGTGGAGAGATTAAAGACATGTGATGACCTATAGTCGACTAATATAAATAAGAGTTGGGGGAAAGTCAGGTATTGTGATCAACTGACATGACAATAGTCGACTGGTCGAAGACTATTAGTCGACTAATCATATGATAATCGACTAGAAACTCTTGGTCCTTCTTCTTCCGACATCCTAACTTCCACAATTCATAACTTTTGACCTAGGACTCCAAAATTTGCAAATTTGGTATCAACAGAAAGCTAAAAGAAGGCTCTACAATCATTAAGACAACTTTGGCTAATTCTATCTAGATCAATACAGTTTTTTCGTTGAGTTTCTGTACACCATCCCTACACTTAGGAAGGTTTACTAAACACAATATTTCCTCATAATCAACCACTACCCAATACCTTTCAATACTCTTAAATTTCACCCCAACCAATTCATGCTCTATTACTTTTCTGCATTTTCATGCTCAATCACTATTATGCCTCTCAACTTCCATTTAAACTCAATATCATCCAAAAACAAATTATAGTCCATGATTGATCGTGAACATTAATAACAGAACACACACACATATACCCACTCATCATCAACTTACTACATTCACTACCTAAATCTTATATATCATTTCAAATTTAAGAATTCTCCTTTTTCTTTACTCATAACTAATCACTAACAATTTCTCCCTTAATAGTTCTAACTTCCAATAAAAGTTCAGGGTCTAATACCAAATGGATGCATACTTATATTTTAAAAGGAAGGAGTTTCTGGTCTCTAAAACCTAAACCCAGCTACACTTGGTTCTTTAGCCAACTCCTAGGTATGAGGGGAGAGCTCTATCAACATACAACTTGCCAAATAGGGGAGGGTGATAGACTCTCATTCTGATTTGATAACTGGACAGGAAATGGCCCCCCTAATTCATAACAGCATGGCCAATTCTCTCTTACACCGCATCCCCAAGGATGCTAAACTCCATGCTATCATTTCTAATGGTGAGTGGACACTGTCTTTGGATGAGATAACTAGCCTACACATCCCTCCTCTCACCAGACAGGGGGAAAGAGATAACTATTTTTGGAGGGGTATCCCAATTCCGGAGATTACGCCCAAGGCAATAAGGAAATTTAGGGCAAGACCAGAAAATAAGGTTGGATGGGACACTCTGGTTTGGAATACAACCCTTAAACCTAATGTGAACTTTTTGCTTTGGTTGGCAGTGAGGAATAGGCTGAGCACTATGGATCGATTAAATTTCCTGACCTCCCCTAAACATTGTATTTTCTGTCACTTAGTGGAGGAATCCAAAGATCACCTCTTCTGTGGCTTCTCCAGAACACTCTGGTTCACAATTTCAACCCTCAGTGCACCAGACCTTAATGTCTGGCGACTCCTAGACATTATACAAGGGCTTCCTAATCTGACCTTGTCGAAATATGAAAAGGACATAACCTTCTTTCGATGGCTACATGTGTTCAGGTTATATGGAAAGAGAGAAACTGCAGAAGATTCAAGAATCAGACAACTTCAATGAACACCCTTACAGAGATCATCACTACAAGTATTAAAGAGCAACTGATTGTTAATCAGTTACACCTTTCGACACGATCATCACTTTTCCAGACGGCACGCAGAGAACTCGACTTGGGCTCACCTACAAGTCACAAAGAGGATCCAAGATTAAATACTAAACGCTATACTCGATACGAGTAGATGTCGTTTACCTGGAAATCATAACCTTTGCGGAGATGTTCCATCGCCATCGTTCTCTCCACCTCAACAACGTATCTTCACCATCAGTCGACCCACCCAGACGAATTGGGAAATTTTTCAAAGATTAGCGAAAGGTTTGGGTCGTTTTACCCTAATAATCTGGGAGTCCTCTCAACTTGGTCGTTTTGTTTTTCACTTGGAATGGATCAAATGACGTTGTTTAGCTTTTTGGTTTATTAAATCATGCTTTGCTGAAGTATAGCCCAAACTCTTCATTGTTTATCCTATATCATTAATGAAATTTTTTTTAATTTCTAAAAAAAAAAAGTTAGGTTGCCCTATAGTTGAGGATTCGAACTATATGCAACAATTTTCAATCAAAATTTCCAAACAAAAAATTATCATTCGTATTAGAATTTCAATATTTTCATTGATCGGTGTATTATAATTGCAATTTTTGTACCATTAAATGGGACATAATTCTCATTATGAGATAATTTACAGTGGTAAGTCATTATCTTTAACTATAATATCATCCTAAGGGACATAATACTTTGAACAGTTTAAAAGTTCAAAAAATATCAAAAAAGAAATGTAAAAATTAGATGAGCAAGTACCTATAGTTATGCAGTACGGGCTCACGTACCGTGCAACTGCTATTTTTTATTTAGGCATGTCATTCACTGATTGCTTTTTCTTGTACTGAAGGTATAAAAGAAGTTTACATTGCCTTTTTAAAAAAATGAATAATTGGTATTAACTATAGAAGAAGCTAATACAACATTATAATGAGTTCAAGCCTGTTGAGCCCTCAGTTAAGTACAATCAAAAGATTAAAACAATCTATTACAAACATTAAGTCTGGATCTAGCTTATATAAAGAATAAGTTCCATCTTAGCCATAATTGCTAATCGTATCCATTTAATAATCTTGTTTGCAAGCTAGTACTTCTCTTCTTCCTTGTGTGTGAAGATTCTACTATTTATCTCATTCCAAATCATATTGATGGTCTAAAGTCACATTTAGAATTTGACCGTTAGACATATTCTACTTCGAATGGTCAATTACCCAGTCCAATATTCGTTCCCAATCATATATGAAGGTGCCATTGGCTATCAAGTGAAGAATCATGCTTCAGACTGCTTTAGAAAACCTGAATGGAAAAAATAGGTGATCTCTAGTTTCCACTTCCATCTTACATAATACACAAGTCCACATTTCCATGCCATTGACTTTTAGTCTGAAGTTTTTCTTTAGGGCAAGCCAAGTGATCAAAGAGATTTTTGGATTCAGAGTGTTTCTCCACAAGATGTTACAATCATAGCCTCTAAAAAGTCTATGTCATGCACCATTCCATATCAAAGGTGAGACTTTGAAGTTTAAAGGTATTCTATTCCTCAAATGGTTCAGCCCAAGATTATGTAAGACTTAAGTCCAACCAATTATCAAACCAAAATCAAGTTTTTTCTCCATTACCTAGTTTATGCTTAATCCATGGATAGTTTCCCTCATCTTCATCATCTAAAGAAAAATCCATTAGGCCTCCCAAGTACAGGTAGCCTGCCAAAAGTTGCTATTATGGACACGGTACTCAAATGCCCAAATTTCATGTATTTATTTTAATTTGAAACACATTTCTTCTTCTTTTTCTTTTTTCTTTTTTCTTTTCATTCTCTCTTTCTCTCTCTATCTCTCTCTGTGTGTGTCTTTCTCTCTCTCTCTTGCTTCCTCTCTTTCCATATGGGTCATTTGGAAATAGCCTCTCTACTACCTTCCCAGGCCCCGCGGAGCAGCGGGATTCATACTGGATGTTGTTATTGTTGTTAATGATGATGTTTGTATTTTAATTTGAAACACAATAAGAGCTATATACTTAGGATTTCTTTTAATTTGAAACAAATTAAGTGATATGTACTTAGGATTGTGATTCATATATGCTAATTCGAACATGCTAAGAATAATACAGAATACCAACTAGCAAATTTATGCTAAATCAACTAGTGATTTAAAATGAGGACTGTTATTTGTGAGAATAATATTTGGTTAAATTAAATTAAATATATATTAAACTTGGTCTTTGCATTTTTTTAAAACCAGTGAGTATCTATTACGTAAAGTTTTACATATATATGAATGTGTAATTTTTGAGTGTTTTGTGAAAAAAAACCAAACATTTTTGTAAGTTTTTGGGTGAATAAGGTTATGTTGATGTGATCAAGGATTTTTTTGAAGAAGATACGATTAAGAATATAGGTATGTCAAAACTCATACCTCGTGTGAACAAAGAGTGTTATATGTCTTAGGACATGATCATGTTTGTGATAGGTTGCCCTACCTAGAAACTCATTTTTGGTGGATTTCATACTCTGGATTTTTTCTTGAATTGAATTAAAGTCATAATTAAAATATATTGGATTTGGTAGTGGGCAAGTTGAATTTAATTGCACAAACTAGAGTTTACATATGAATATACGCTACAAGAAAGTAAACAATTGGCTATAAAGAAAATGTTGTAAATTGTTTCAAAAACGTCGTCTATAGTTATTGGTGATGTTTCAGTTTTGTCGCATAAAGCATCACCAATTCTTCGTAGCTGAAAATTATAGGTGATGTTTCCATAAATCGTAGAAAAAAAGTATTACCTAAAAAAAAATTTGTAGCTAAAGCGTTAAAAAAATGTAGCTAAAAACAGAATGTTGCTGGGAAAAATTTAATGCCAAATGATTGAAAACAAAATTAAAATGCAGCCAATAGATTTTGACTAAATTTTGATGATAAACGATTATTTATCTATATTTATATACTCATATTTAGTGTGTTTTGCTTGTTATTCACTACAAGAAAAATAGGGTTTAGTGACGGACACTATCGACGAAAAGTGTATGTTTTTTGTCGGTAAGTTAATTTTGTGACAGAATTTACTAATGGAACAAGTCATCGGAGAAATGCCTATAAGCAAAAATTGCCAACGGAGCATAGATTATCCGTCGCTAATTTACCGATGAATATTTATTTTCCGTCGCTATATTTAGCAATGGTAATTTTGTGTTGTCAGTTAATTTTTTGATAGGACATTAGTTTCGGACAGTAAATTTAGTGACAGATGGACAAGGATTTGTTCGTCAATATTTATTGACGGATTGGCAGCTCCGTCAGTAAATTTGCGACTAACTACACCGACAAAAATTAGTTGTTCATTGGTAAAATTTGGTTTTCCGTCGATAAATAGAAGGATACTGTCTTTTTTAAAATTTTCCCTGTATTTAATTTTATTCGATAGTCTTATGATTGATGCATAATTTATACAGTTATCAACTATCTGTTGATAATATTTTGATTTGTTTCTACATTTAATTTGTTAAAACAGAAAGTTAATTGATGATATAAAGTAAAAATTATCTTAATTGATAATAAAAAAATTATCTTAATTGTACAATAATAAGTATTTAACAACAATTCATTTGGTGACTACAACTATGTTATTCATTTGGTGAATATGGATGCTCTGAATTTTGCGATGAGGTGTTGCCCTTCCCCTTCAACTCAGTCACCTCATTATGGAGCTGGGCTATATACTCCATCAACTGTTGCAACTGAGTTAACAGTGTCTGCACTGTGCTCTGAAGCTTATGGATTTCATTGGGTGCGGACCGCCTACTAAATGTTGTTGTACTGGATGTGGAGGATTGCAAATAACATATGTTCGCAAATGAACCTAAGCCGAATATTCTTCTACGACGGTCCCTACCACCCACTACATAAAGATAAGTTTGACTCTCTTTAACATCTTCAGATTGTTGAGACTATCATTAAATGCTTTCTTGTATTTGCTCATATCAGAAGGAAATGTTTATGTTAATAAGTGATCATTATTAAGCATTAACATTAAAGCATAAATTTCACATACATTTAGTTCTCTACATCGGATGTTGGCGAAGGTCACGCCATCATGCTTCTTAATGTGAGTGTGCAAAAAGAGCTGACGAGGTGTAGGCTTTGTGCCTATAGACTTTTCTTGCATCAGAATAAAATGTTATAAGTGAACTACAATTTACAAAAATTTCAACATAATTTCCTCTATTTTTATGATATTTACCCCATGTTGAACAAAGAAAGTAACTCAACAACACAGTCATATATGACACTAGATATTTATAACAATATCGTTCTCTATAATGCACATATTTTCATTCCAAAATTCACACATCAAATTAAATTGAAATACATCAAAGTAAAAAAATCAGAATATAAGTGTAAAGTGTAGATACTTACAAGTCTTTCTAAATGCTCGTAGTGGGTCATAGGTCCTCCAGTATGTACAGGAAGACTCTCTCCCCCTCGGTCCTTCACTTTTGTTGGTAGAATTATGCTCTGAAATGGAAATTGCCTCGGGTGATGTCCAATATTGCTACAAACGACTCCATATTTGTTTAGAAATATAAGGTGGTCGTACATCAATCTTGTGTATCACACCAATAAAGTCTCGATAACTTATACGTGCTCGTCTCTCCCATACTTTATAAATGACCGCGTCAAATTCAGAATCCAAAAAAAATATTTTTGAAAAAAAGGAAAAACATATGATAAGTACTTATAATTTGCAATATTTATCTAATTAATGTATAAAAGTTATTTAAAAATTAAAAAAATTGTACCTCAAACTCCTGATAATAAAAATTCTTTGTCGCCTGAGAGATATTCTTTCATATATAACCCTCAAGATCAATCTTCTCCTTAAATTTAGATGTCATGTTTCTTGAGCACGGTCTAGACAGAATCAACCTAATATTAAAACAATTAATTTTATATCATTTTTAAATGTAAACCTATAACTTAATTATAAACATATGGTGTTTCATTTATTTTCACTTATAGATTGTTGACAATTGTGATGTAAGTTCTTCCATTAACTCCCTCAGCTCCAGGCTGAAGGTCGCCTCCTTCATCCGCATCATTTACCCTTGATATTTCTGTCGGTATAGGGGTGGTCGATGGTATAATAGCAGGTACGGAAGGTGATGCCTTAATTGCAAGTGTAGTAGCTAGAGGTACAATATCTGATTCGGTTGCAGTTGCAGAATGTAATGCTTCACTTAGACAGTAACTAGCTCCAATTCGTCGTCTGAACCTTGGTCGCATCATATTATGTTTTCTCTTTGGTGGCATATTTTAACCTAAAATTCATATTTTATTGAATATTCCAGAAATATAACAATTTTAATTCAATATATAACAATATATTGTTGATTCAATAATTGATTTATTGAATATAATATTCTATTACAAACACAAATTAATCGCTATCAGAACTTAATTGTAAATCAAAATCATCATCATCTTCATTTTATATCAAACTCAGGCTCTTCTTCAGATCTCTCGCTCGCCTCATCCTCTCTAGATAAAATTTCAACAAATTTATTATTTGGATTGTTCAAAGGATCATTCTCATATGTTAACATATGCATTTATTTCATAAACATCTTCTTGAAATGCTTCACTTTTAATTCTCTGTTCTCCTTTTCCATGTGATTCAAAAACACCTTTAGGTTTAACTTTGCAAATGGCCAACTAATCTAACTTATCTCGTCGTAAGCTGGGAAAAAGGGACATAATACACCTGGATCGCTTGCATTGCCAACATAAAAGGTTCAAATTGTCTAAATCTTCTTCGCTGGTTAATTTCAACTAGAATGTATCGGCTATTCACTTTTGTACCAACATTAGGAGTTGGATCAAACTAGTCACACTTAAATATCACAATCTGCATTATTGGCAATGCAGGGTACTCAATTTCAAGTATCTCAATAATTTTACCATAGTAATCCATCAATTCTCCCTATATGCAAACTCCACTATTTATTGTTGCCATATTATGACCATGATATTTGTATTTATTAACAAAATACACCGGATATGATTTAACAGTTCACAAAGGTCCTTTCGTAAGATCACATATGAACTTGTTCTCTATTGGATTTTCTAAGGCCTACACAAAAGAAATTGTTATATTAATAGTATAATGTCATTTGAACACTTTAATCATATAGTTCAATCATTTCAATAATTGTAAGTGAAAACTTACATATTTCTTGAACCATCGAGGGAAGTGTCTTCCAACTTCTTTATTGATATCATCCTGTGTTTTCTTAGGCATTAGTTCACGTAACCATTCCTTGTATAATCTAAAAACATTATTATGTATTTTAGTTGTGAATAATACTAAATTTCAAAACCTAAATAATCAATTTCAACTTACTGCATAAAAGGTTGAACCTCTTAATAGTTCAATAAAATGTAACCAAGGATAGCCTCTATTTCTTCCTCTGTTAACATTCTTCTTATTGAACGTCAATGTGTTCGTCCAAGATATGTGAAAATGGATAAGTTACCATCAACATCACTCGTTCCTCCCCCATCATCATTATGAGAAACTTTTCTAGACCCTTCTAGGAATGCCTATTTACCCACAACTAGGATTTGCCAGGTTTAAAGTAACACATATCACATTTCATAATCACATGTAAGAGAAATATTGCATAATGTAGGAATTTATTTCTTTATCATCAAACTGAATACATTCTTTCACACCTGAACAAACTAAATATGCCTTATGAATTTAAGCATTTGTAACAATGCATCAATAATAGCATTAAGTAATTACACATTATATATGTTCACACAAATTTCCAATTCTCAAACATTCATAACTAATTCACATTACTTAAATCCTTTGGATCACATTTTGTTTGTAAGAACACCTTCATCCTTTGAACAATTCAAATATTCTAAAATTGGATACATTGATATCAAACATTCCATTCCTTAAGTTATCACCTCAATTAACATTCCAAAACTTATTCAACCTTTAACCAATTAATCCAACATCAAACTAGGTTCATTTCAAACCTTAATCAAGTTCAAATATACAATTGTAAAGTGTCTTAACCTTATGTGGTTCAACAATCGCACAAAACTGAACTTTTCTCATTTCAAAGAATTTCCCACGACCATGGGAAGGAGCTAATGTAGCTCCCACGATCGTGAGATGTGTGAACTGAAGGTTCACTAACCAATTGCCTTCAATTTATTTCCAAATTTTAACACCTTCATACTTAATTCAATACACCTTCACCATAGTCCATTAATTACACCTCAATTACACCTTAATTATGCTTCAATTCCTTATCAAATTCACATCCAATTCCAATTCAAAATCATTCATTTAGCAGCTCGCAAACCATTGTCTTTCATGCTTCAAAAACCAAAACAGAATCTATCATACAAACATCATTTCCATAACTCATTTTATCATAAACAAAAGACATATTCTATCCCAAATTAAACATCATAGAATTTGTATTACCACATGCCATCAAGTTTAGAATTCCACTTACATATTTAGCTTAACTCCTACTTCAATGAACAAGCCAATCTAGCCTTCCATGCAACAAGCACAATTCCAAGATCAAGGTGGAAGTAGGATGATATTAACACCAAGAAGACAACAGTATAGAAGATAGCATGATGTAGCTTTCTTGCTACAATATTTGATAAAGAGTTTGGAGTGATAGTGTACAGAATTGAAGCAAAATTTAGAGCTAAGGGAGGGTGGATGATTTGGTGGTGAGGAAGAATGAAGGCTGCAGAAACTATCCCTGCAGTGGCTTAACACATAAGTTGCTAGGTGTCACTATCTCAACATGGCATTTGTCACCAATGCATGTAATCCACTTGTCCTATATATATGCTGCCAAATGTCACTTAGTTACTTAGTCCATTTGTCACTCCATCATTCCTGCCATTTGTCACTTAATTATCTATGTCAAATGTCACTCAATTTATAGGCTTAGTCATCCTAATGTTCCATGTGTCAATTGTCTTGCCACTTGACAATTTTCCTAGTCCAAATGTACATTTTAATATATCAACTTTTCAATTGTAACTATAAATTCCAAGTTACTAATTATAATCCACCAAACCAAAATTCAAGACTTAAGCAATACACAGTCAAATCATAATCATTAACTCCTATCACATATACTTTCATGGATATGTAATGTTCCTACTAGGGTGTAATTTGGGTCCTCACAGCAAGTGTCGAATTTTTTTGCACCACAAACAACTCTTGGAGCTCAGCCTTAAATTCATAATGCCATGCAATCAAAAGAAGCAGCTCATAATGTAGATATGGAAATGGTTAGATGGTGGTATAATTCAGGTGTAGCATTCAATGCTTCCCAATCTTATTATATGGTGGATGTTATAGCCTCTTACAATCCAGGATACAAAGCTCATTCTATTGATGACTACAAAGGTAAACTTTTGAGTAGCTCAATTTATGGAACAAAAAGTTATTTAAAAGAAAGAAGAATGGATTGGGCTACTTATACGTGTTCAATCATATGTGATGGTTGGACAAATAGGAGACATGATCCTGTTATTAATTTTTTGGATTATTCTGTAAAAGGATCAATGTTTTTTTAAGTCTTTTTGATGTATCTGGCCTTATTACGAATACTGATACTTTATTTGAAAAATTAGATGAAGTTGAGAATGAAGTAGGGCTAGAAAATATTGTTCAGTTCATTACTGACAATGATTCCACTTATAAAGTGGCAGGAAGAAGATTATAAAGCAAGTATAATTATTTGTTTTGGACTCCTTATATTGCACATTGCATTGACTTACTGCTAGAAAATATAGGGGATGCTAGGTATTTTCCTATTATTGATGAGACTATGCAAAAAGGAAAAAAAGGAGACCAAGTTCATCTATAATCGTGCATAGGTCCTAAATTTATTGAGAAAGGATTTTTACCAATGGTGGGAATTTGTGTAGTCCTGCTATTACAAGATTTGCAACAAATTTCTTATCACTTTAGTATTTTATCATGATGAAGAAAGATTTGAGATAAATGTTTTTACATAAGTGAATTGCATCTTAGCATGCTAGGTCTAATGATGGATTAAAAGTTTCTAGAATTATACTTGAAGATACTGAATTTTAGTCTCAATGCCAATTTTTCTTCGAAGTTTGTGAGCCTTTGGTGAGAATGCTTTGTTTGGCTGATAATGATGAAAAGGTAATAATGGGTTTTTTTTTAATGCCATGGCTAATAATGGGTTGTCACCTAACGGTTCTAATAGGCATATAAAATGTGATTGATAAAGTTATTATCTACCTTATTTAAATTTACTTAGTTTGTTAAGTAAACTTAAGATCAACTATTTGTTAGTAAGATCCTAGCCTACTAGAAAATTATTTGATAATTTCTCGATTTAATAGTAAGGGCTATTATTTTGAATAAAATTGTGGGAGTAATCAAATATTTATTAAAGTCCTTATTTTATTTTATTTATGGTATAAAATAATACTTGCTCTTTTGTATCTTTCAGTTGTCAAAAGAAGATGAGTAAAAATCTGAAACTGAGGAGCGTCATGGATGCTAACAAGATAACTGGAAACAAAGTTTTATGTTCTTGACATTGATGTTCCACCAGAACCTACTTCAGATGTGACTGATGATGTTTGAGAGACATATCAGTGTTACATTGATGACATTAAAACTTGTGAATCTTGTTTATTAGGAAAGATGGCCAAATTACCCTTTAGTGCAAAGGGAAAATGTGTCAGTGAGTTACTAGAGCTTATATATTCAGATGTCTATGACCCTATGCCTACTTATGCTAGACTCCTCCTAGAAATCCACAATATAATGGAGTATCTAAGAGGAGAAGTCATATTTTATTTAATATAATACATTCCATGATGAGTCATGTAGTCCTTCCTATCTCCATCTAGGGATATACCCTTGAAACAACTACTTACCTTCTAAGTAGAGCTTCATACAAATCAGTTGACGGGACACCATATAAGATATGGACTAGTAGTAGACCAAAGTTTTCGTACTTAAAGATTTGGGGATGTGATACTTATGTAAAACATGCACTATCTAATAAACTTCAAGCTAAATCAGATAAATGCAAATTTGTAGGGTATTCAAAAGAGAGTATCAGATATCAATTTTACCATCCTCTTAAGAAAGAGATGTTTGTCTCCAGACATGCTACATTCCTAAAAAAGAAAAAACTTCTTAAGGAGAGTAATGAAAGTGAGGTAGAAAAGCCACAAATTTACATCCAGATGGGACAAGAACATCAAGTTGATACATATAATGTACAACTAAGGTTTCAAAAGACACATAGTCTGCAACAAACTAATAGGATACCTCGTCTCCCGACTAGACTAGATCTACATATTGAAAAGGAGAAGGATAATGTATCACTCATAGATGATGAGCCTACCACTTTTAAAGAAGCAATGTTTGTGTTGGCCCCCGAAATTTTTCTTGTTAAATTAAGCATGATTTAAATGAATTATGAGGTT
This sequence comes from Erythroxylum subrotundum, assembly GCA_027563845.1. Lineage (NCBI taxonomy): Eukaryota > Viridiplantae > Streptophyta > Magnoliopsida > Malpighiales > Erythroxylaceae > Erythroxylum > Erythroxylum subrotundum. Next base: position 28,449,917 of record JAOQMQ010000196.1, read on the forward strand.
TGATGGATTCAATTTTGGAAGTTAATTATCTATGTCAAAGTTATAAGGATTTGTATAACATAGGTTAAATGAAGTTAAGTATTAAAAGTTGTAAGACTGAATGAAGGGCATGTTGGAAAAATCGGGTTTCAGGAGGATTTTTGTAACACCCCACTCCCACAAGACACATACCCGACATCTATGCTGATATCCGAGTACGTACCCTGTAAGAGTGGCATGCTAGAACGATCAATCGGACAAACTTCATTTTTAAAACTTTTGTTTCTTTAAAAACA
>JAOQMQ010000196.1:28467427-28485952 GCA_027563845.1 Erythroxylum subrotundum
CTTGATCTTTTGTTTTTATTATCTTCTCGGGGCTAGAAAGATAGTTTCACGAGACGCAATCGATCAATCTCATTATTGGAATTTCGTTATTTTTATTTATTTATTAAACCCAAAAGTAATTAGTGTTAAGTTAGTGTCTGTGGTTGTTGTCTCCTTTTTGGTAGATTCGTATAGATAACATCTCATTGTAACTATTTGTACATCAATCACAAATTCCACAATAAAATTTTTCTTCCAAGATTTTATCACGGTATCAAAGCAAGTTTTCGACTGAAGCCTCTCGCGCCATCGCGTTGCTGCAAAGCCACGTTCCTGTGGTGACTGAATTTGCCTCGGACAGATTTAGGGAGACAAACAGTGTTGTGTTCTTTGCACTGAATTTCGAGAAACTGATTCTGTTTTGGGCAGATTGAAAGGGACAAGTAGTATTGTTTTCGTCGTGGATAGATTGTTCACACATTACAAAAAAGTTAGGAATTGGTATGGAAAATTATCGACCAAAAAAAAATGTTGCAAATTACCGACGAAAATTCGGTAACATAGTCTGAAAATTTTTTTAGCGACGGTAGTAATATCCGTTGGTAAATATGAAGGAAAATTATTCCGACAAAATTTCCGACGGACTTTAACGATGGTGTAAAATGCCCGTCGGTAAAGAAGATGAGAATTGTTTGCGGAATAAAGAAGTTTTGAATTTATTGACGAAAAAATTTCTGTCGGTAAATTTTCAAGGTAAACGTCGTCGTCTACTTGGGCTTTAATTTTTTTAATAAAACAAAAACGACGTCATTTGATGTTAACTTACCCGAAAGCCTCCTCCCCCCTGCGTTGTCTTCTTTGTTGTTCCTCTCTCCCCTGCGTTTTCTCAAGCATTTTTCCCCTCTCCAGTTTCTCTGTCGTGAACTCTTCTGCTTGTCGGCATTTGTCTTCTCCGGCCACTGTCATTGTGTCATTCGACGTAGGTATTCTTGCAACCTTTCATCTTTATTATTTCAACATATGTTGGATGTATTTGGGTATTTAATAACATTCGTTTATTAGGGCATTTTGTGATTGGAAAACGATTTTAATGTATAAATGTTAGTGATGAAAGGGACAAGACGTGATTTTGGTTGTGATGTTGAGATGAATTTCTGATGCATATAAGGTGTTTAATGAAATGTCTATTATGTTGATGTTTATTGTATGAGAGTGTTCTACGTAATTTAAATTGATAGAAATATATTCCTTTAATTGATGGGAGTGTTATAACTTTGATACAAGTCTCTATAATGAAAAGAATGAATCATTCCTACATTGAAAAATGAATCTTCATCTTAATGATTCCTAAATTTCTTTCTATTGTGTTAAATCTATTTTAATCTCTTTCACACCTCTCCTGACCTCTATAGATCCTTTTAGAGTCTCTTACATACCTAGCTGGTATCTGTAGTATAAAAGGAGTAAGCTATAAGGTGGAATGATGGCATTGCACTCGAAATAATTGTGAAGTTAGAGCAAGAACAAACTATATCCAATGAAACAGAGAGTGATTACAAATAGAGATAGGGCATATAAAATGGTAGATGGAGATGATACACATATAGTACACTTAGGGAGGGAGATCATAAACAATTATAGGGTATGAGAGTTATATTGGTACCTATACACCTTTGCCATTAATATCATTTTCAATGTCAAGAAACAACCAAAGGATAATGCCTTTAGATAATCACAAAAGAGAAAGGTTCATGAAGTTTTATAAGAACTTACTGTAGCTAATTAAGAGATCAAAATTTTGGCCACCTTATAATTATGAAGAGATTCAACCATTTAAAGAAAGGATAATACATGTTGGGATAAAGAAAAATAAGAGAAAAATGAAAACAAAAAAGTGAAAAAAAATCACTTTAACTTTTATGAAAAGAAAATAAAGACATGACAAGAAAAGCTATAAAAAGAAAGACAATACTTTATCTCTTACGAACCAAGTTGGAGATGAGGTTAGAATATAAAAAAATGTATTAAGTTTTTCCCTGTATATCTATTAATACTATTTTATGAATATAATAGAACAATACATCAATATAACCTACTTTATAACCTCAAATTTTAGTATTCTATCAAATTTTAGTATGTCACTCTCCATTTCATTGGATATAGTTTGTTCTTGTTTTAAAAGAAAAGTAACTTTAAAGTACTAATCTAAGAATGAAAGTTTGAGGATTGATTGCAGGATAAGAAAGGTGTTAGGCACCTAATCATGCTAATTTAAATAATTACGTGGGCTTATGACAAATTTTACAGATATAGAGAAAGATTCAAAGAAGAAAAGTAAGACTGGTAGGATAAAATGTAAGACAATTTGTTATACCTTTGATAACTTAAATTGTATAATTTAATTTGTTATTACATAATTGATTAATTGTTGATGAAAGACTAGTTTTATAAAGGTTTAAAGAGTATTCAAATTATTAGGGTTAATTTTGATTATTATAATTGATAATACTTTTTGTTAATTATATATATTTAAAATTTTGATATATAAATAATAAAGAGAATTCACACACTTTTTATTTTTGAATAATTTACCCTTCTTTTTATATTGTTTTAAGTCAAATTCTCTTAACGATAGTCGTGTCAATTATCAAAATGAAAATTATAATTGGAATATTCTATAATATTCTGTATGGTTTTACGGATAGTTTAAACTAAGCAAGTCGAGATTGGTTTGGTCTAGAAATATTTTTATCATTACTCCCACTAAAAGTCCACATATTTCTATTTCAAAATAAATAATATTATTTTCTAATTTGCTTGCTTTAATATATTAAAAATATAACAAAACTATTGAACAAGTGTATTATATTAAATACGAAATATTCTTTTTCGTAGGCCCTATATTGTTTTGAAGAGTGTCGCTCATCCTTCTTCTTTGTAGTCTGGAGTTGTCCGTCCATCCAATTAAGTCGTCTAACTAATGTCTACCATATGTATTGCTTTAATAATACGATTATGATGCATTTAGGTTTTGTGTGAATGCAAAGGAGGTCTTGATTTTGTGTTGTTGTTTAGAATATTCTTATAATTATTGATGAATTTTTATGTTCTTCTTTAATAGTTTAAGTGTTTACCGTATGTGAAATGAGTTTGAGATCTCGTGGATGATTTGAGGCATAACTAAGTTCTTAGGACAATATATAGGCTGGAAACCCGTGATGCAGTTCTCGTGAGGCTTATCAGTGAAAAATTCCATAAGCTTAGGGGTCACAGCAAGAACTTGCTTTCTTAATTCACAGGTGTAAATAATGCCACGTACCACAGTATTGAAATCAATTGTAGGTGATTAATTCAAACATAAATGCTTTAACTTCAATATAATTAATTCAAACTTAGTATTAAAACAAAAAAAATTCATATGTTTAATAGACAATATAGTTCTTTGCATAACAAACCCCTAGGACGGCATATAGGTTGGAAACTCATTATGTAGCTCCCGTGAGGCTTATCGATGGAAAATTTCACGAGCCTGGGAGTCACAATGAGAACTTGCTTTCTTGATTCGTAGGTGTAAACAATACCACGTACCATAGTATTGAAATCAATTGTAGGTAATTAATTTGATTGATTAATACTTAGGGGAGTTGCGTAAGGTTTGGATGTTCTATAAACTTAGGGGAGATGAAAGATACTAACTACGAAATCACTTTTTTAAATTAACAGTTTTGCAGAAATGAGTAATGTTAATATATCTTGGATGTATAAATGATTAACACCTGATGGTTTCATTAATTATGACTTTGTTGAGGGAGTTGAAGCTTTTATTCATTATACATGTTCTCAACCTGCATATATGGATGGCCTAAAGATCAGATCTCTATGTAAAAAGTGAAAACATATTCGTTTCCTTCCTATTGATGAAGTGAATGGTTATTTACTGAGAAAATGGTTTGTTCCAAATTATTTTGAGTGGACACGATATGGGGAGCCATTGATTTGTAGATCCTCAAGTTGTAATGAAGTAAACTCATCAGTAAATGTAGATGAGTTTGAAGGGGGGTTGGATTTAGAACAAATAATGTGGGTGCAATTAAAATTTTTTACACGCAAATGGTTTATGATACAGTCGGTTATACCTTTCAGGAAAATATGGAAAATCTTGAAGAAGAACCAAACTCACATGCAAAACAATTTTTTAACTTACTATACTTAGCTGACAAAGAATTATTGCCAAATTGTGAGACAATGACTCAATTGTCTTCAATTGCTCGAATATTGAATATAAAGTTTGAAGGGTATATTTTCTGATCGTAGTTTTGATAAAATTCTTGGATGGTATAATTAATCATGGCCTCCTGATCATACAATGGTTGATAGTTTTTATAATATGAAGAAACTTATTAGGGGTCTTGGTTTGTCTGTTGAAAAAATTGATTGCAGCAAATTGAGATGTATGATGTATTGGGAAGATGATATAGAATTACAAGATTGCAAATTTTATGATCAATCTAGGTTTTAGCCTAGAAAGCATTTTATGAAACATAAATTAGTACCTTGAAAGCGGATGTATTATTTCCCGCTAGCTCAGAGACTTTAAAGACTATATGCTTCTGATGTTACTGCATCTCACATAAGATGGCATAACAAACACGAAAAGGAAGATGGAATAATGAGTCATCCATTGGATGCACTGGCATGGAAACATTTCAATAACACCCATTATGAGTTTGTAGCTGAAAGTCAAAATGTTAGGTTAAGATTGTTGACAGATGGATTCCAACCTTTTGGTTAATCCGGCCAACAATATTCATCATGCCCAATCATAAATACTCCTTATAATTTGCCTCCATGGATGTGTATGCATGAGGCATATATGTTCTTAACAGTGATTGTGCCAGGGTCTACAAATCCAAAGCATAAAATTGATGTATTCTTACAACTATTGATATCTGAATTGAAACATTTTTGGGAATATGGTGTGGAGACATATGATATATCTCTGAAACAAAATTTTGTGTTGAGAGTAGCTTTGATGTGAACTATTAGTGATTTTCTGGCATATGCTATGTTGTCTGGACGGAGCACAGTAGGTTAATTGGCTTGTCCTTATTGTGACAATGATTTTGATGAATTTTATCTTCCAAATGGGGGCAAAACATGTTGGTTTGACAACCACAGGAAATTTCATCCTCCAGATCATCCATTTAGACGCAATAAACAAAATTTCATTAAGAATATAATGGTACAAACACCTCCTCCCTCTCACAAAGCTGGTGAAGAGATATTGCAAGAGATTGATGAATTAGGGTTATTGAAAGTTAAAGAATTTGAAGCTAATGAAGTTAATACAAGCATTAGTAAAAACTTTAGTTGGAGAAAACGAAGCATCTTTTGTGATTTGCCATATTGGAAAACTAATTTGATACGTCATAATCTAGATGTGATGCATATTGAAAAAATATTTTTGACAATTTGTTCAATACCATAATGAACATTGAAGGGAGGACAAAAGATAATGCAAAATCACGAGCTGATTTGGAACTTTTTTGTAGAAGGAATGAGTTAGATATAGATCTTCACACCGGTAAATATCTGAACACATGTTACACATTGGACAAAAAACAAAAGAAAATTTTGTGTGAATGGTTGAAAAGTTTAAAATTTCCCGATGATTATGTTTCAAACTTAGCAAGATGTGTGGACATGAGGAAGCACAAATTATTTGGAATTAAAAGTCATGATTGTCATGTGTTTATGCAAAGGCTAATTCCAATTGCAATTCGGGAGTTGCTACCAAATAAGGTTTGAGAAGTTATAACAGAATTAAGTTTGTTTTTTAAAAACTTAACGCCATCTGAAATAAAGTTCGTTGAAGGAAAAACTAGAAAGGAAAATTTCAGTAATTTTGTGCAAATTAGAAGGGATTTTTCTCCAAGCTTCTTTGATTGTATGGAGCATCTACCTGTGCATTTCGCACACGAGGCTAAATTTACTAGTTCAATTCAATATCGATGGATGTATTCATTTGAGAGGTAATTATATTAAATATTTAAACTGAATTAATAACATGTTTTAATAACAGAATTGTAATAATTTTATTCACTAATGTAGTTATTTTTATCACCTGAAGAAAAATGTAAAAAATAAGGCTAGAGTTGAAGGTTCGATATGTGATGCTTACTTAGTGGAGGAAGTAAGTACTTTTTGTTCACATTATTTGGAGCAGCATGTTCACACAAGAGAAAAAAAAGTTCCTCGTAATGAACATGGGAGAGCAACGGGTAATGTTGATGGTAACTTATCCATGTTTACATATCTTGGACGAACATATGGACGTTCAACAAGAAGAATGTTAACAGAGTAATAAATAGAGGCTACCCATGGTTATATTTTATTGAACTGTCAAAAGGTTCAACCTTTCGTGCAGTAAGTTGAAATTGATTATTTGGGTTTTGAAATTTAGTGTTATTCACAACTGAAATACATAATAATATTTTTATAATATACAAGGAATGTCTACGTGAGCTAATGCCCGAGAAAACACAGGATGATATCAATAAAGAAGTTAAAAGATACTTTCCTCGATGGTTCAAAAAATATGTAAATTTTCACTTACAATTATTGAACTAATTGAATTATAAGATTAAAGTGTTCAAAATGATATTATACTATTTAATATGATAATTTCTTTTGTATAGGCCTTAGAAAATCCAATAGAGAACAAGTTCATATGTGATCTTGCAAAAGGACCTTTGCGAATTGTTAAATTGTATCCGGTGTATTTCGTTAATGGAAACAAATATCATACAGAAATTGTATCCGGTGTATTTCGTTAATAGAAACAAATATCATACAGAATATCATGGTCATAGCATGATAACAGTAAATAGTGGAGTTTGCATATAGGGAGAATTGATGGATTACTATGGTAAAATTATTGAGATACTTGAAATTGAGTACCCTACATTGCCAATAAAGCAAAGTGTGATATTTAAGTGTGACTGGTTTGATCCAACTCCTAATGTTGGTACAAAAGTGTATACACGATACAATCTAGTTGAAATCAACCAGTGAAGAAGATTTAGACAATTTGAACCTTTTGTGTTGGCAATGCAAGCGATCCAGGTGTATTATGTCCCTTTTCCTAGCTTACGATGAGATAAGTTAGATTAGTTGGCCGTTTATAAAGTTAAAACTAGAGATGTTTTTGAATCACATAAAAAAGGAGAACAGAGAATTGAAAGTGAAGTGTTTAAGGAAGATGCTTATGAAATAAATGCTTCTGTTACATATGATGAAATTGAATCTTTGAACGATCCAAATAATGAATATGTTAAAATTTCATCTAGGGAGGATAAGGAGGGCGAGAGATTTGAAGAGGAGCCTGAGTTTGATTCTAATTCTTTAGAAAAAGAAGATGATTTTGATTCTGATTTACAATTAAGTGCTGATAGCGATTAATTTATGTTTGTAATATAATATTATATTCAATAAATCAGTTATTGAATCAACAATATATTGTTATATATTTAATTGAAATTGTTATATTTCTAGAATATTCAATAAAATATGAATTTCAGGTTAAAATATGCCGCCAAAGAGAAAACAGGATATGATGCGACTAAGGTTTAGATCACGATTTGAAGCTAATTACTGTCCAGGTGAAGCGTCACATTCTGCTGCTGCAACCGAATCAGATGTTATACCTTCAGCTACTACACTTGCAGATGAGGCATTACCTTCCGTACCTGTTGCTACACCATCCACCACCCCCATATGATATAAGGGGTAAACGATGCGGATGAAGGAGGTGGCCTCTAGCCTGGAGCTGAAGGAGTTAATGAAAAAACTTATATCACAATTGTCAACAATTTATAAATGAAAATACATGAAATACCATATGTTTATAATTAATTTATAGGTTTAAATTTAAAAATGATATAAAATTAACTATTTTTATATTAGGTTGATTCCCTTTGGATTGTGCTCAAGAAGCATGACATTCAAATTCAAAGAGAAGATTGATCTTGAGGGTTATACATGGAAGAATATCTCTTAGGCGACAAATGATTTTTATTATCAAGAGTTTGAGATACAAAATATATATTTTTTTTGTATTTTTAAATTAATTTTATACATTAATTAGATAAATATTGTAGATTATAAGTACTTATCATATGTTTTTTTCTTTTTTTCAGAAAGATTTTTTTGGGATTCTGAATTTGACACGGTTATTTATAAAGTATAGGAGAGACGAGCATGTACACGATATCAAGACTTTGTTGGTGTAATACACAAGACTGGTGTACAACAACATGGAGTCATTGGCAGCAGTATTGGACATCACCTGAGGCAATGTCTATTTCAGAGCGTAATTCTACCAACAGACGTGGAGGACCGGGAAGAGAGAGATACTGGAGGATCTATTATCCACCACAAGCATGCAGAGAGACTTATAAGTATCTACACTTTACACTTATATTCTTATTTTTTTTTTACTTTGGTGTATTTCAATTTAATTTGATGTGTGAAGTTTAGAATGAAAATATGTGTATTGTGGAGAATGATAATGTTATAAATGTCTGATGTCATATATAACTGTGTTGTTGAGTTGTTTTCTTTGTTCAACAGGGGTAAATATCATAAAAATAGAGAAAATTCTGTCAAAATTTTTGTAAATTGTAGTTCACTTATAACATTTTATTATGATGCAGGAAAAGTCTATGGGCATGAAGCCTACACTCCGTTAGCTCTTTTTGCACACTCACACTAAGAAGCATGACGGTGTGACCTTCGTCAACACCCAATGTAGAGAGCTAAATGTAAGTGAAATTTATGCTTTAATATTAATGCTTAATAATTATCACTTATTAACTTAAACATTGTCTTCTGATAGGACCAAATACAACAAATCATTCAACGACAGTCTCAGCAGTCTGAAAATGTTGACGAGAGTCAAACCTATCTTCATGCAGTAGGTGGTAGGGACAATCGTGGAAGGATATTCGACTTAGGTTCATTTGCGAACACATGTTATTCGCAATCCTCCACATCCAGTATAACATCATCTAGTAGATGGTTCGCACCCAATAAAGTCCATGAGTTTCAGAACACAATACAGGCACTGGCAACTCAGTTGCAACAATCGATGGAGTATATAGCCCAGCTCCATAATGAAATGGATGAGTTGAGGGGGAAGGACAACAGCTCATCGCAACATTCATAGCATCCACATTCACCAAATGAATAGTGTAGTTGTAATCACCAAATGAATAGTTTTTACATACTTATTGTTGTACAAAACAATTTTTTATTATCAATTAAGATAATTTTTACTTTATATTATCATTCAACTTTCTATTTTAACAAATTAAATGTAGAAAAAATCAAAATATTATCAACAGAAACTTATAACTGTATAAATTATACATCAATCATATGATTATCAAATAAAATTAAATGTAATAAAATTAAAAAAAAGTATTAGTATATTTACTAACAGAAAACCAAAATCTGTCGATAAAATGTTATTATTTTACTGATAGACAACTAAGTTCCATCGGTATAGTTAGTCGTGAATTTACCGACAAAGCTGCCAAATTCGTCGATAAATATACCAATGGACAATCCTTATCTGTCCATTGCTAGATTTACTGACCAAAACAAACGTTCCATCGAAAAATTTACTAATAGCATAAAATTACCTCTAAATATAGCGGCGAAAAATAAAATATCCACCAATAAATTAGTGACGGAAAGTCTGTGCTTCATCGACAATTATTACCTACGGCCGTTTCTTCGATGATTTGTTTCGTCGGTAAATTTCGTCACAAAATTAGCTTACCAATATGTCGCTAAACCCTATTTTTCTTGTAGTGACATAAATCGATATCATGTCTGGAGATAAGGAGGAGAAGATGATCGAGCAATCTTCACCATTCTTCCTTTCTCAATCGGATCACCCTAGAATGGTTTGGACCCCAAAACCCACGATGACAACCCTACAAGTAAAAAACAAGTCCTCTTTTGTTAGCAGAATCGAGATGAAACCAAAAGAAGGAACTTTGGAGGCTGCATGTTGGGAGAATGTGAATGCTATGCTCAAGTCGTGGATCATGAATACGCTTGAAGAGAAGATTCAAATGAGCGTTTCTTATGCAGTGACGATGCAAGAGCATTGGGATGATTTGAAGAAGCGATATTCTATTGGGAATGAACCGCGCATCCATCAATTGAGTGTAGCCAAATACATTACAATCCTTAAGTCCAAGTGGGATGAACTTGGAAGTTATTCGAAGACTCGAATTTGCATGTGTGGTTCGATGCACGAGCAATAGAGGGAGAAGGAGAACTAGAAACTTCACCAGTTTTTATTCAGTCATGAAAATGTTGTTTTTGATGATGTGAGGAATCAAAATTTGAACATGGAGCCTTTGCCTACATTGAACAAGGATTACTCGATGGTGGTTAAGCGCGAAAGGTAAGGTGACATAGCTCGTGGTCACGACGATGGGGTAGAGGCCTTAGCCCTTGCTACACAAATTGACGGGAGACAACCATCGCGAGCTGATAATCAAGGAGGACAACAAAATCAGTGAAGAGGAGGTAAAAAAATGTACCTATTGTAATCAAAAGGGACACCAAGTCTTAAACTGTTTCGAGCTCATTGGTTACCTAAATTAGTGGGTTGGTACAAGATAAAGGAACCAGGGATAATTAGTGACAAGTTATTTTTATTTATTTATTAGGCCCAATTGTAATTAGTGATAAGTTAGTGGCTAGGGTTGCTATTTCCTTTTTGGTAGATTATTATATACCATCTCATTGTAACTATTTGAACATCAATCAGATAATGGATAAGGTGTACTTGAGGATGATGCATGGGAAGGAAGCTTTGAGGGGGGTAGACTGCTTTGATTACGGAGGCATTTGCACGAACCAAAGATTCTTGAGCTTCCACTGCTGCATTCAAATGTCCACGATCACCTTTGGATTTGGTCCTGATCTGAGCAACATCAGAAGGACCGAATCCAAAGGTGGACGAGATGTAGTGGTCTCTGCGCAACTATGATCATCGACAACTAAATCCTTAGGCAGTGTGACATCCCCTTTCTTCCAAGTTCTCCCTGGGTCCTCACTCCCCTTAATTCACACTCCTCCAAGTCTCACTCAACTCCATCACCTTTCCCAAACCCAAGCTCACCTCCATCAACTAATAGAAAATTAGTCGTAGGTTGGGAAGTCGGTTTCGAGCTTTCAATGAGAGAAAATATACCTTCATGAAAAACAACACCGTGAGAGTAGAAAAAGACATGGAGCTCAAGATCAAATAATTTTCAAGCCTTCTTGGTGTGAGGATAACCAACAAAATACACCTTCGACTCTTAGGAGCAAACTTATCTCCTTCTTTATGATACACATAACACAAGCATCGAAACACGTGCAAATTATCATATGAAGGACGAGTATCGAATAGCAATTCAAAGGAGATTTTCCTTCTAGAGTAACGGTTGGAGTTCAGTTTATCAAGTAGATCGTCGACAAAACACATTCCCCCAAAACTTAATAGGCAAATTTGCTTGAAAATGAAACGCCCTAGCAATTTCCAAAATAGTTTGGTGTCGACACTACCCGCCCATTCTATTGTAGAGTATCGACACAAGTGGTTTCATGAATTATGCCCTTCTTAGTGTAAAATTTTTTCACAGGGGCCGAACAAATTTCCCCTCCATTATCGCTCCTAATCTGCTTCACATGTTTATTAAATTATGTTTCAACCATCTCAAAAAAATCTACCAAATACTTGCTAGCTTCACTTTTCTCAATAAGCAAATGCACCCAAATACACCAACTATTATCATTAACAATAGTCAAAAACTAGCGAGCACCACAACTAGCATATTTTCTATAAGCACCCCACAAGTCTCAATGTATAAGATCAAAAATATCCTCAACACGATTATTATTAGAAGGAAACAAAGAGCGAGTGGTATGTTGTTGTTTCGTGATAGCCAATCTGCCATTCATAGTCCAACTAACTCAATCTTCCATGAGTGAACCAAACATATAGAGATCGATTGTCATTTTGTTCGTGAACACGTTCAAACAAATGTTGTTGAGACTCGTGATATCTGGACCAATTTATAGCCTATAAACTTATTCACCAAGGCTCTTGGACATGCTCAATTTCATACTTTTCTTGGCAAGTTGGACGTTTACGATCTTCATGCGTCAACTTGAGAGGATGTATTGTAATTTCATTATTTTTATTTATTTATTAGGCTCAATTGTAATTATTGATTAGCTACTAGTTAGAATTGCTATTTCCTTGGTTGGGTTTTTACTGCTTTACTGCTTATCGTTGAACACTAGAACTTGACAGGTTTGTAATCTTTGCAGGAACGGAAATGCAGAAAATAAGAAGAACAGTATTTTACTTGGCTCGATAGTCAAAACTATCTACATCCGAGGTTCCCACTTGATAGTGGTGGAAAGATTCACTAATGAAGAAGAAGAAGAAGAAATGGGTTACAGAGTTGAGTGATTGTACTGAATCACTTGCAAGAGGCTTTCACTCTCCTAGTACTCAATGGTAAGTACTCTAGCTAACTCTCAAACCTTTCTTTTTACTCACTCTTCTTCCACTATCGAAAATTGAATACAAAGAAGACTGAAGATATAAGAAGCTTTTCTGTGTGTGTGTTGTTTCTCTGAAACATATACTCTACTTTTTATAGCTGAAGATGAAGAATGAGGCTTTCAGGTGTAACTTGCTTGAATTAGAAACAACTCCATATGCCTCCCACGTGATCTTTTAATGAGATATCCTTATGCTGTGCGTTTTTTGTATCTGCCTTTTAACTTGCTTCAGTGTCTACCACTGTTGTATTTGTTTGTAGTCTCTTACTAAATGTAAAAATGATGCTGCTTAGAGTTTAACATTTCAGACAATGTGAAGGGCTTTGGTCTCCACGTGTTTTAAGCTTAAGACAAATGACGCTGCTTTGATTCTTTTTGTCTCTGTCTTGAAGTTGTCACGTGTAGGTGTGTAATTTCAATCATTTTTTTGTCTCTGTCTTGAACAAGCTTCGATAATCTCTCATCTTCTCTCTTCGTATTTCTTCAGACATTCACACACTTTACACATACTTCACTTATGTTCTTCAATCTCCTTTTGTATTATATGCATTTGGGTGAGGGTTGTTGGAGTATACATGATCTCCATCATATATTTCCCTCCTACTCCATCAATTCTTGCTCAGATCTGAAAAAACCAATAGTGATTTAAAATACCCAAAACCCTAGTTTTTTTTTTCAAAACTTTGTGAGATCTGATGAAATCAACTTTGATTTCATGTGGCTTCCCTCCTATTTCACCAATCCTAGCTCAAATTGAAAAAACCCCTAGAAAAAAATCCCCAAAACTCGAAACCCTAATTTTTGCCTCTTCATTGAGGTCGGTCAGATCTGCCTTCGGAGTCAAGTGGCTTCTAAAATCTGTAAGTAATCCCTGCAAAAAATGAATTTCTTTTGGGTTAGAATTTTAGTTCCAAAATTAGAAGGATTTGACTCACCTTTGATCTTTTCCATGTTGAAGAAGCCTTGAGCTATCTTATCCCTCACAAAATGGAGTCGAATGTCAACGTGCTTGGACCTCTCATGCAAGACGGGATCTTTGCTCAGGTATAAAGCACTTTGACTGTCTGTAAAAATTACTGTTGTAGCTAGGTTAGTTTTAAATTCTACTAGGTAGCCTGATAACCATGTTAATTCCTATACCCCTTCTATGATTGCATATAATTCTGCTTCTGTGGTTGAGAGTGATACAACTGATTGTTGCTGTACCTTCCAACTTATTGTGTTTCCTGATAGTGTAAAAAAGTATGCAGACATTGATTTCTTTGTGTCCCTATCTGTTGCATAGTCTGCATCTACATATCCATGTAGGCTTAGATTGTTATTGTTAGTTAGCTTAGACTTAGTGAAACACAGTCCATGGCTTAGGGTTCCAGTAAGGTATCTGAAGACATTTTTCAGTCCTTGCCAATGCTCAAGGCCAGGATTAGACACGAACTTGCTTAGAATGCTAATAGCATGAGCAAGATCAGGTCTGGTATAAAGCATCATATACATGATGCTACCAACTCCAACATCGTAGGGGTATTTCAGCATGGCTTTCCTTTCTTCTTCAGATTGGGGGCACTTGTCTGCAACCATCTGAAGGTGTGGGCTTATAAGAATGGAAGTAGGTTTTGCCAATTCCATATTGAACTGACCTAAAACCTTTCGGATGCAACCTTTCTGATTCAGCCATAGTTTCCCTTCCCTCCTATTCCTTATAATTTGCATCCCTAGCAACTTCTGATCCTCTCCTAGGTCTTTCATTTCAAAGTGCTTGATAAGATTGGTTTTTATCTCAATTATTCTACCTAGTTACTTTCCAGTAATTATCAAATCATCCACATAAACTAGCATGAAGATGGCTTATATCCCTCCTAAGTCCTTGTAATATAGGCAGTAGTCATAGGCACTTCTAATAAAATTCATCTCATTAGCTATTTCATGGAACTTTTTGTTCCATTGTCTAGGTGCTTGCTTCAGCCCATATATGGGCTTCTGAAGCAGGCAGACATAATCAGATTTCTTTTGATCTACAAAACCAGTTGGTTGCTTCATATAGATGGTCTCCTCTAGCTTTCCATATAGGAAGGCTGTCTTGGCATCCATTTGATGGATTTCCCAGTCATAGACAGTTGCTAGCACCAAAATAAGTCTGATAGTCTTAAATTTGACTACTGGTGAGAATATTTCTTTGTAGTCAACCCCTTCCTTCTACCTATACCCCTTAGCTACAAGCCTTGCCTTGTAGATTCTTGGTTCTGATTCTGTTATTCCTTCTTTTAATTTGAATAACCATCTGTTTTCAATCAATTTGAATTTAGGAGGTCTAGGTATCAAAATCCATGTCTTATTCTTCATTAGTGAAGAATACTCCTTTTCATAAGCTTCCTTCCATTGTTTAGCATCACTTCTAGCCATAGCTTCTTCAAAGGTTTCAGGAACCTTGCATGCAATGCCTTTAGCCACAAGGCAAGCATATTCAACCAAATTTGTATCAAAATACCTCCTATTAGGAATTATTTGTCTTGGCTATCTATCCCTAGTCAATTGATAGTCTTATATGCTTCCTTGTTCTTCAGTTGAAGTTGTTTGAGGGGTTTCTTCTTCACTTACAGCTTCAGCCACCTCTGCCCTTAGTTCATGATGTGTTGAGCCTTACCTAGGCTCCACATCGGTAGGTTGTGGACCACCTTCTTCATTTTCTGGTGGCACATAGAAATGAGCTGATTGATTTGAAGCCCTTAACTTCTCCTGAATTTCACTTTAGAGGTCAGAATTTTGTGAATTCTTATTCAGTAGAGGGAATTCATCTTCCTTAAAGATGACATCTCTACTTATGATTGTTTTGTAAGCTCCCTTTTGGAGCAGTAGGAGTTTATAGCCCTTCACACCTTCTGGATATCATAGAAACACTCCCTTGACTGCTCTAGGTTCTAATTTTCCCTCTTTCTGATGTGCATAGGCTGCACATCTGAAAGTCCTTAGGTGTGAGAGTTTTGGCTTCTTATCACTCCAAATTTCCTGAGGAGTCTTATAATCATTAGCAGAGGTTGGGAGCCTATTAATTAAATAGACTGCTGTCCTAATTGTCTCCCCCATAGGGAATAAGAGCAACCCGATGAGAGAAGCATGCACCTAGTCTTTTCTAGGAGGGTCCTATTTAATCTCTCAGCTACTCCATTTTGCTGTGGAGTAGCTCTAACAATTTTATGCCTAAGAATCCCATTTTTGCTACAGTATTCCTCAAATTTCTTATTTCAATACTCCAACCCATTATCAGTCCTTAGGCATTTTAATTTCCTCCTAGTTTGATTTTCCATAAGGGTGTGCCCCCTTATGAAAATCTCTAAAGCTTCATCCTTCCTCTTTATAGGGTAAACCCAACATTTCCTAGATTTGTTATCAATTATGGACATGAAATACACATTCCCTCCTATTGTGGGGACTTGAGCTGGCCCCCAGAGATCACTGTGAGCATACTCCATAATCTCTGTAGCTCTCTTAGCTCCCTTTTAAAAATTTGACCTATGGTGCTTTCCTAGCACACAAGATTCACAAAATTTCAACTTCTGTAAGTTTTTTTTTCAGGTATTAGACCTTGCTTAGAGAGATGGAGCAGACTTTTGTTGCCTGCATGACCCAACCTTGCATGCCATTGCTTAGTTGGTTCAAGGTTTCTAATTTCTCAAATTTGATTAATTTTAGTTGTGCCTATTACATAGTATAGACCACCCCCCTCCACTCCTCTATTGATGACTCTTTCATCCTTTAGGATTTCTCTAAGTCCATCTTTAGATATGATCTGAAAGCCTTGCTTATCAAACAAGCTTTTCGAGATCAGGTTTCTCCTTATTCCAGACACAAATCTGACATTGCTTAGGATCCTTCTCTTTCTACCAAACATGTTGATAGAAACACTTCCTATGCCCTCTATCCTTTGCTTTCCAGAATCTGCATTTTAATCTTTGCAGTGACTGGTTCAAATATAGTGAACTAGTCCCTATGAGGAGTGACATGCATAGTATAACCTGAGTCAAATATCCCCTCTCTACTAAGATCCTCACAATCTTTAGTTACAGCTAGTATTTCATCTTCACTAGAATCTTCAGGTTTTTCAACATTACTTGAAATTCCACTTTCAGCTGCCTTATCCCTCTTCTTTTTTTCTACAGTCCCTTGCAAAATGTTCTTCCTTATCACAGTAGAAGCATGTCTTAGCTTTTCCCTTTTTCTTCTTTTCATTTTCACCTTCCTTAGGGTGTTTTTCCTTTCCCACTTCCCTTCTTCCACTTTCCTTTCTTGCTGTTTTTCTTATGAGACTTCTTCTCATAATTATTCTCTACAGACATCACTTCAGCCTCTTTTTTAAATGGATTGACTTCAGCTCTTTCTTCCATAAGAGAATCTAAAACCCTTTTTACCGTAAGTGATTCTCCACTAGCATGCTTAATTACCTTCTTGAATGCATTAAATTCAGGAGGTAATGCCTTTAGGATTACTACAACTTAATGTTCCTCACTTATTTTCTCATATGTAGCTTTTAAATCTTGTACTACCTTGAAAAAATAATCTAGGTTATCATCTAAGGATACTGAAGTGTTCATTTTATAGTTTGCAAGGTTGTGGAAAAGTGTTATCTTGTTAGGAAGACACTTCTTGGCATACAATTCATCAAGTTTCAACCATAGCTTCTATGCAGTGTTACAATTCTGCACTTTTCTTATCACTGTTGGTGATAAGTGAAGCATTAACTTGCAATGAGTAAGTCTTTGCATTTTCAGCTTCTTTGTAGGGTCAGTTTCAAGGTCATATTCATCATCTATTGCACCATAGTAGTCATAGGATTCAAGAAGAGCTTGCATCTGGAGTTTCCAGATGGTAAAGTCTTCTTTACCAGAAAATATGTCCATTTCCTTGCCTATCATGCTTGCTGTAAAATAAAAAATCTAAAGACTTACACTTACTGGCTTTCTTGATGAATCTTTGATGTTTGAAGTGTCCAAAAAAGGCCTAGGAGGTCGTGAATGCTCTGATACCACTTTCTGTTGGGTTTTTACTGCTTTAATGCTTATCTTTGAACGCTAGAACTTGACAGATTTGTAATCTTTGCAGGAACGAAAATGCAGAAAATAAGAAGACCAGTATTTTACTTGGTTCGGTAGTCAAGAACTATCTACATCCAAGGTTCCCACTTGATAGTAGTGGAAAGATTCACTAATAAAGAAGAAGAAGAAATGGGTTACAGAGTTGAGTGATTGTACTGAATCACTTGCAAGAGGCTTTCACTCTTCTAGTACTCAATGGTAAGTACTTTAGCTAACTCTCAAACCTTTCTTTTTACTCACTCTTCTTCCATTGTCGAAAATTGAATACAAAGAAGACTGAAGATATAAGAAGCTTTTCTGTGTGTGTGTTGTTTCTCTTAAACATGTACTCTGCTTTTTATAGCTGAAGATGAAGAATGAGGCTTTCGGGTGTAGCTTGAATTAGAAACAACTCCATGTGCCTCCCATGTGATCTTTTAATGAGATATCCTTATGCTGTGCATTTTTCGTATCTGCCTTTCAACTTGCTTCAGTGTCTACCGTTGCTGTATTTGTTTGTAGTCTCTGACTAAATGTAAAAATGATGCTGTTGGATCCCGTTTCCGGAATCCAACTATCGATCCGAAAACGATTCATCATCTTAACGATCCTGACTAAACGATCATACCTTAACTAATATCGCCTCATTTTTTTTTCATTATTATTCTTTTTACACATCATTCAAAGTCATTTCAATTTCCCATTTGAAATTCATCCATTCCTCAATCCATTTAATCCTTCATATTCGATCATATCGCATTCGTATTCGAAAACATTTTATCATTCACTATAATCATATATCTTTTTATCCAAAATTCGCTTATTACCAAATATTCGAATT